>JAUMGZ010202831.1:0-10998 GCA_032359645.1 Pododesmus macrochisma | reverse complement strand
CAACGCAACCGTCATAAATGGACACCGAAAAGAAATTTGATTGAGAAAGCAAGCAATGTGTAGTTTAACGTCTTCAGTGTACCATAATGGCCTTAGAAGACGGGTTTTGTTCCCTATTATGCCTAGGACATATACAAATATTAGCTGAAGTTCAAAAATGAGGTATTGATCGGGGCATTATGAAACAGCCAAATAATATTAATAATAAAATTATAATCACACAAGTGCTTACCATATCGCAAGCACCTGGTTTCGCTTCTAGGTTTTTTAATAGATGTTCGTGATGTTTTCTTTTTTAGTTAATAAATGTATATTTGGTTCTTTTTTCTGTGTGCGTCCCACGTTGGTTTTTCGTAGGTAATCCTTTAGAGTGCACAAAGGTTGGACAAACATGTCCTTGGGTGCAAGGTGAAGCGGCAAAGTCCGTATTGTGGCATAGATAAGCCTCTTTGATTTAAAAGATTTTTAACGTATTCCCCGAAATGTCTGTGTCTATTTACAAAATTAATTGGAAGATCTGAATAACGTTCTATGTCATGACAGCTTTGTTTACACATAAGTGGATGTATGATTATATTGACATACGACACGGTGATGGTAAAACAAAGAGAATGTTTAAAGTGGTATGTGTGATTAACAACGAAACGGAAGAAAACATAATCGAATCTAGTTGAAGAACACGAAAAAAAGAAAAAAGAAAAACTTCCAGCTCAATATAACAACTCTAAAAAAACCAAGTATAAAGACGTGCAGTCGAAACGAATGCGACACCATTCGTATGATTCTTGAATATAGTTTGATTTAGCAAAGCAATCAACCACATCATAACATGGAAATGCATAAAATGCATAATAAACATCAAGTAGTGGCCTTGATCTGGGACGAGGTTCTCTCGAACAGAGAATAGGGTTTTTCTTATTATAGATATTGTATATATACTGGTTGTATGTTTCAGTTTACCGTTCTGTATTTATATTATTTAAGAAAGATGATGTAAATGTTGATATTCTGATACTAGGAACTGATGAAGTTTTCATACAATTTTCCGTTTTGTAATTAACATATTCTTACGTCAATGAAATGTCGTTATTAAATTTTAGTTTTTAAATGATGTGTTTTATAATATTTTATTATTTTAAACAATACTACATAAGGTTTTCAAAATGTAATTCGTAAGCACATAAAATGCATATTTTTTATTTTACATTTAAGTGAATTTCTTAAGTTGATGCTTAGCTGATTTGTTGACTAAAGATTGTATAATTTTCATAGCAAGTATGTCTGCGTGTGTACCTTCACTAAATGAGTCCCATTTCTTGAGAAAAAAAATGTTACCATTTCATTATGAAACTTTAATCTAAGAATGGTGCCACGTAGCTTTGCGATTTCTGACCAAAGTGACAACGGACGGCTCTTCAACACTTTTAATTTGACAAAATTCTTACAGTAATTGCATAACATCACGGGCATGCGCATTACGAGAAGGAAGTTGAGTAAATTAGAATGAGTAAGTGACATAATGGAGAATTTTCATCATATTAATGCGCACTCTCGCACGTTGATGGCCACCTTGCACGCGCTCGTGTCGACAAACAGTCACAATAAAAAGGGAACAGTAGAAATTAAAACATAGTGCCATCAATCGAAGTGAGTTCAACATATGGAATATCTTTTAACCAAATCTATTCACCAGAATCTGTTTCGAGAACAGTTATCTGTGTCGGACGGTGTGACATCAAAGCGAGTCCCCTTGGGAATCACGTGGATTTATTTACCAATCACTGAAGCGGAACGAAAAAAAAGTAAAATTTCAGCATCTGGTATGGGTCGATTGATTCATGTGTGTCGTATGGATGCTCTCGAATGAATGGTCCTTGTCGCATTGAGAAAACGGTATCTCTCAGCGTGCCATGTTAAAGCTATATGTGGCTGGTTAATTGTGAAATTCATATACCCATCTGTTCTCCTATTAAAGGTCTGATGGTTTTTAGAAATCCACCCTAGTCGATTGTTTTTTATTTCCATTTATTGTGCTTTATTGATGTATTCATGCTAGGTTTGACTAATGTATCGATTCTGCTGATGTTCTTAGTTTTTTCTCTACCATGTGTGAATTAGTATTCAAAAGTCATCTCGTGCAGTCAAATTAATGGGTGGATACTGTTAACACTTAATGGCCGCTTACATTTACACACCAGAAAAAAACCAGTTGTCAAGCAACTCTGAGTTTTAATTTAAGTTGATTCATTGTAAATAACAAAAATACATTTACCTGGTTACGGTGTAAAAGCTCTTAACTAATTACAGCCAATAGATAATCTTACTTTGTGATGTATGCTGTTTATATATATATATATAACATCTCCTTTTTCATTCACTTCTATACTTCAATAAAACAATGGTATAAAAAGGGGTGTTAAGACAAGCACGCACGCGAACGTACGCACGTACGCACGCACATCATATTACAAATACCAAATGAGTTTATACTGTATATATGTGTATGGATTCACATAATTGATGTAATGTACAAAAATGTAATCTGAAACATACCTCCGATAAATATGATATTTATTAGATGAAAGATCCAACACTCTGTGGGACACCCCGCCCCAGATCTTACTTCGAAGTAGCCGTCATTAATAAACGCTATAGAGAAAATGAATTTAGAATGAAGACCACCTCCATATTAAGACTACTTTTTCTGATCTCTTAGGTGGTCTTTATAGAGCTTTTGACTGAGCCGGTATAACATATGACATTTTTTCTTGAGCGTCTGTTAATGCCGATTGATTCGTAGCTAGATCTAAAATCTGAGATTAAACTCCCTCACAAATAAATTTAATTTTGCAACATTGTATAATCTACACTATAAATTTAAAGAATAATTGAAAAAACGCATTCAACGCAAATGCATATTTATACATGATCCTGTTTGAAGTTTGAAAGGCATAATAATTAATGATAATTTTTAACTTTATTTATGTATTTGATAAAAAAAAACCATTACAAATTAAAAAAAATAATAATAAAACAGAACCGCTCTATTACATCATTTTTGAATATGAAAATTGTTTGTGATCGATAAATTGATTAAGAGAAGTCAGTGACATACGCTGACAATGATGAACCTTTACTAAAAATCAATCAAAACTGTGACGACAAGTAACAAATTTTAAGAATTTTGAGTTTTTATTTCAACTGCATTTTTTACAAAGCCCGACAAAAATCGTCTTTATAAAGTCAAGTACCTAATTGAGAATTGCATTGGACCCTTGACTTAATCGGTTTATTTGATCTCATAAAAGTAACATTTGGCAAGCGTGATAGCTCTACGGCGTTTATAAGAAGATGTGGTCAATATACCGTTGAATAAAGTGCTAATGCAGAAGTGTCATTGAATATAAAAGAATCACGAGAAAGCGCCGGTGCAGATATAACTTGGAGAGATATGATGTGTTCACGTTGTTAAGTCAATATTTGTTTTTCTAGTGTTGATCAGTTACTGCAACCCCGAGGGACCCCGAGGGAACTCATTTAAATATTTTGTCAATTAAAACATAGAATGGATATAATGGCTTGAATACGAAAATGCATCAATATTTCCGAACGTCAAGAAAGCCGTATTAACTTCGCTTACACATAAATGAAAAGAAATATGAAACCTTCTGTAGTCTTAGACACAACATGAAAATAAAAACGATAATAAAAAAATAGGTATCGTTATGGAAATAAATTACTATATGTCTGAAGATGTAAAATCTTAACTGCCTTTACAACACTTATTCTTAGACTAGTACAAAAACATTTATATGTATAAAATCTTATGTCAGAAATCTGGTCTACAAGTAAAAAAACTAAAACAGGTTTTTAAATTAAAAGCAAACAAGTGTATATACATAGATCATTGGGACAAAAACAATTAATAATATCGGAACAATACAAAACAAGTGAAAACAAAACAAGTGAAAACAAACAATATTTTAAATCTCAAAAACAACAGATTCATCAAAAAGTCAACACCAGAATGAACTTGCAAACTGCCAAAACCAAACTGCCACCAACATATATTATATTTAAAACAGATCCACGAGAGACGGCATTGTAAAATAAGCCATGTGTCTTACAAGGAAGCAGGGGAAGCAAAGACAGAAATTCTATTTAGAAATAACAACATTTATTTGCACAAAACTTAAGAATATATGTTAATTACAAAAACAAGTTCTATAATATTGTAACAAATATGCATATTTTAAAAGTGTAGATATTTAGGTTTTTTACGACATTGTAATTCTATGTTTCTCCTCAATTCATACAGCAGGGAAGGTCGAAATCCAAAATTGGCTCGTGAATATAACGCGACAATAATACCAATGAATTTTAAAATCCATTTATGCAACACAATCAAGTTAAAACCGTTTACATCGAGTAATGCATGCTTTATACATAGGCTTTACATAGACACGGAGTCCAGCAGTAGCATTAATCGTTTTTATATAGAAATGCTGAAAATGCTTCGATTAAATCGATATATATTATAATCACTTAAACTTTGAACGTACAAAAATTATAGTTAAATCATTTGTGTTTAAGTTCTCTGGAAAAATTGTTTTTAAAAAGGTAGTAAATACGAAAAACAAGACGATATTCTAAAGCCGTAAGTCCATGGACATGGGCAAACAAAAGGAAAACGTTGGACGCACGCAGAAAATATTAACCAACTATACATTTATTAACTAAAAAAGGAAACATTATAAATTTCTAATAAAAAAAACTAGAAGCGAAACCGAAGCATGTGTCTTCCACCGCTATGCTTCCGTGTCTTTCCGGTGTATGGCAACCCTTTTCACAACTCGTTTTTATTTATATTGTTTTTCTTTCAAATGATTTGTAATATGCTATTTTGATATCTGTCATGGCTATTGGCAAGTTGACACACTCAACTTATACAAACACATTAACCCAAACATGACTTCTTTTCATTCAGGCATTTGATTATATGAAATTATGTTATCTATGCCGATGATGACAAGATTGTACATATCGGCTGGACAAGGGAAATGATAATCACTTTTCTTATTAAACTACGCGTAAAACAAAATCACCAACTTTACCCTGGATAGTATTTTATTAGTATGAATTTTCCCCTCCTTCCTCTCGACATCACAACGGATGACATATGTGTAGCATGAATCACGCTATTTGTCAGAATCCTCTTTTCGCTTCTAGTTTTAATAGGGTTTCATTATGTTTTAATTGTAATTCTATATGTGTGTTTATATGTGTTGTTTATTTATATTCATTTTCTCTACATCGTTCGTTGAAGACGGTCACTGTATAGCTAGGACTAGAATATTTGACGATGTCCTCTCACAAAGCGAATAGGTTTATCGTCTCTAGTTGATAGTATATTCACTGTTTGTCCGCTTCAATGTTAAACGTTTGTAAACTTAAACCAATCAATGTCGCTTGTAAAAGAAGTAAAAAGTAAATACGTCCTATAAAATATATATATATATTCAATTATTTTTATAACTAATAAATGCTTCACTTAGTTTTCCTAACATGTATTCATATTTCTGTTTGAAAGTTTGCATAATTCTGAGTGTTTGAAAATGTTTCTCTCACTTTTCGTTTTATTTGATTACAGTATGAACTCCTCTCATTCTATAATAATTCGCTGCTGCTAAATTCGTGTTCACCTTTGTTCATTTCCGTAAGAGTTTTGTTACGATTCTATGAAGGTTTTGACTTTCGCCAAGGTGGCATCATATCATGTTATGCAGAGACAAACGGTAATGACAATTTTAATGATATAATACAAAGCAGAGACGAGTAACGTTTGGACGTGAGTAACGTTTGTGGATTTATAATAACCAGGTCCAGTAGTATTTGTAAATGATATGCATTGTTGTTCTGACAGGGGGCGCAACTGTCATAAAGACCTAGGAAACACCAGCGAGAGCTGTTAAATAGCGCCTCACGCGGGTACCCCGTAATTATACAGTTAAATGCGCGCTCTCGTCAGTTCATATAAATAATGGCGTACCCTTACATTACAACCCGAAAAAGGCAAACAATTTTAGAAATTAATTCAAATAACAAGCTCTTCTGTTTGCATCGTTTAATTAAATACGAAATCACAGGGCTAATTTTATCCCAGCTAGGACTGACTGAGATCCTCCAACATCTGGGAGAGGCAGACCGTATTAATATCACTGTTCTTGTATTTTAGTATTTAATTGTTTTTGTCCAAAAAACCAGGCGTAACTATATTGTTAATTGTTCATTTTAAAATGTATGGTACTCAGGCATTTGTTGAGTGAAATCTGATATTTGGTTTTTATGTGGGATCACATCGTTTTTTCACTTCTTGGAATCTTACTTCATTATTTTAATTAATACAAAAAATCCAAGGTTTTAAATCAATCTCTGTCTTTGAAATGTGAACAGTTTATGTAAATAACTAAATTGTGGTTTTTTGTCAGTGTGAAATATCACACAGGTTCTGTAATACTGAAAGATTTAGTTAACCATGGATTGCAATTTGTTTTAAGAATCAATGAAACTATAACACGTTGATCAATAGCTTCCACTATGTTTAGTAGTAAATCGTAAATAGTTGGACGTCGGTTTGACATAACTAAATCACCACTAACAACATACGGGTCTAAATCTGTACAGGGAAGGTTATTCATTGTCATGGTATTGTGTATTATTTAACAAACCTGGTCGGGGTCGCTTATAGCACATCGACTTGAAAACAAGAGTTGTTCAATCATTCAAAAAAAGAACAACTTGGAGTAAAAAAGTGTTTTCTATCGGAGGCATGATTCAGATTGCATTTTTGTATTATTATACTAATATCATAATAAGACAAAAACACAATTTAAACATGCAAAAGAAAATCTATTTTATTGAGAAAAAAAGATTAGAAGATAAATTTTGAAAAAAGTTGCAGAAAAAAGATTTTTAATTCAAAAGAATAACTTGCAAATTTGGTCTTAAATTATTTTCTTAGAGATGTACACTGTGGAGAGAGAATATCTCAAATACAAGTTCATACACATCATTCACAGATTATAGTATGCATACGTATATATGCAGTCTTCTGCTACGAACATGGCCAAAATAAATGTATTTGCCCTAAATAATGACTATGTATTGGTGTGCACATACTCCCTCTCTCTCTCTCTCTCTCTCTCTCTCTCTCTCGCTCTTTCTCGCTCGCTCTCTCTCTCTCTCTCTCTCTCTCTCTCTCTCTCTCTCCAAAATTTCAGATTTGAACATGATATCTAGACAAGAACAATAATTTCGTTTTCAGGTTTTTTTTAAAACAAATTGGGTTCATGTTGATGAGCGCTATTGACACACATTAAATTTTGGTGTCAGAGTATGTATCTATGAGTTTATTAGTGTGTTGTTTTTGGGGATTTTTTTTAACTTAGTGTTTACATGTTAAGTACAGTTGCATTTTATCACACATTTTATCGACTCCTTGATGTTGCAAACACTTTTTAAATATTTTCCATATCATGTTTTTCTTATGTAACACCCCAGAACAATATACTATACCACAATGCATTTCCTCACTTTATAACACTGGTTTCAATTCTAGTTTTTAATAGGAGATTGCAATGTATTTCTTTTAGTTAATAATTTTATTTTGGTTCTTTTTCTGAGTGCGTTCCGCGTTTTCCTTTGATATGCCTGTGTAGATGGATGTACGCTTTTGAATATCGTCTGGTTTTTCGTATTTATTACTTTATATATAATGAAGACATGGTACATTTCACTCTATACAGTAGTCATCCTATAAACTGACAGATAATCAAACATAAGGTTTACTACATTCACGATCGATATGCGCAGAAGGGGATATTTTGCTACTATATGTAACGAATACTAAAATGCAATCTGAAAAAAAATGCCTCCGATAAATATGGTATTCATAAGAGAAAAACAGTATGAATAGGATCAACAGAACGAGAGGCATTGACAAACAACAATAACTGCGTCAAATAATGAAGCACCGGAATGTAATTAATTTAATAGACATCACAACAAACATCAAGACTAGTAATCAATGCGGACCAATACGCTCTGTGAGAAACTCCCGTCCCGAATTCCAAGTCTGGCTTCGAAGCAGCCGTCATTAATGGACGCTTTAGAGAAAATGAATTAAGAATAGACAAGACTTCGGAAAAATAAAAATGCAAAGCCAAAGAATGGGGAGGGGATTTTTTCAAAAGCTAATATTTGAACACATCAACATGTTAATACTTGAATACATAAAATTCCACTTGAATGATTTTTCTAATATCAATACCAATATAGCTTTTGTTATATTGACAATACTCAATATTTATGAGGAAATATGTAAATCAAATAAGGACAAACTTCGTGAAGGGGAACAACATAGAGTTGAAAACAGGCAATTTAAAACGACCAATGAAAATCAAACTTTGTTATTTAAACTTATAAAAATGTCTTAATATAAAAATATAACAGAAATTATTTTTCAACGATAATTTACATTAGTTTTCATAAAAGATATAAGTAATACTTGATGCATCGTGTCGCTTATGTGACAAAGATAATTACTGCATTTTCTAACTTTCCAGTCTTGCCAAAGCAAACACGTTTGATATCTTAATTCGTGTTTAAAGGGCGTTTAAGTAGTAAATACGAAAAACAAAGACGATATTCAAAAGACGTTAGTCCGTGGACATGGGCAAACAAAAGGAAAACGTTGACAGAAAAAAGAAACAAAAAATAAAAAAGGCAACTAAAGGGGTGAGCATTTACCGCTAAACAGGTGTCGCCGTCATTTTGTTTACATGTAAATTCCTTATTTCTTAATGATAACAAAATACACACACCATCAAAAAATACATAAGATATTTATTATTTAATGATGATATACTACTTTTTAAAGATCGACACGTGTAGCTATAGTTGGCCGTTTGTCTCATAACAAAATCCTTTTTTCTATTTCATTGTTAAAATGCAAAATTTCCAACTGAATTGGACACCAATCAATATGATATCTATAATAGAGAAAAAAAAGATTTGTTTGAAAATAATTTTAATCTTGATAACCAAGAGTCAAAATATAAGCAATTGATTAAATTTAGGCCGGCGACGTTAAAAAATTTTGAGCAAAATATTGGATACTTGAATATGAATTGTGTTGACATGGACAACAGTACCTTGAGCGTTGTAACGAAAATGACATGTATTGTTTTCATAGATACACATCTATTTCACAGGGTAAGCGTTCATATGACACGGACTCGTAAATCTCAAAGCCTCCATCTGTACATTCCGGTGGTAATCAATCGCTTCGCAGACCGAACAATTGGATTAAAATGACAACAACTAATTAATTTCATTGTTTGCGCGCGCGATCATGTTTTGCCCTGTGCACGACGCAGAGCTCGTGGTGAAATTCGGTGTTAATATGACGCTAATTTTCTTTATATATAAACGAGTGGTATACTCGTCACATGGCGGTGAAACATTTCATCAAAATTGCTCATGCAGATGGCTTTCTCCGACGTGCGTTCTTACTTTCATTTCTCGCGAAAATTTAATCATCGCGCAATTGTATATACAACTGTTCATTACAAATAAGAAGAGGTGGTATATTTAATACAGTGAGATAAACCAAATTACAGACAACACTGTTAAACTGTAGGATGTGTGTGAGAAAACGTGTTACATTATAATGTTAGACTAATATGTCTAATTATCAAAATGTCAGTGATTATTATGAAAGGACAACATTTTCTAGATTAATTATATTATATGGCGCATGTATTGATCTTTGTCGGTAGTAATACGGTTTGTTTAGGGTGTTATAAGTCCTAGATTTTAATTAATATTTGGTAAAATCGAATATTTGACAATATGATATACTATATCATAACATGGATATAGATCAGAACTTGTAAATTGTTTTGAAGCATGTCTTATCAGTCAGAGAATTCACTAATGCTGTATGTACTAAAAATTGTTTGGATACAAACGCTTTCGTTTATTACAAACGTTTTAGTGGCCATTAATATAAATTTACTAGTATACATATACATAGTCACAAATTTTATATATTTATATAACAAGTAAAATGCACGGAAAAGGGGTTGGGGTTACTGCTAGTCGCCCTATCTTTACCGCTATGCTTTCATGATAATGTTGCTACTTCTATTCTTCTTCTGTTAATGGTTTTTCTCCTTTGCTCTTTCGTAACCATAACTGTGGACTTTTTCTAATGGTGACTCTTGCTCATTTTTAAATAGTGGAAAAGGTTATCATACACTGGAATGACACGGAGGCATCGCGGCGGGTGACAAATATACTGCAGGAAACGCTTACCATATCGCGAGCACCTGGTGTCGCTTCTAGTTTTTTAATAATAGTTCGTGATGTTTCCATTTTTAGTTGATAAATGTATATTTGGTTCACTTTTCTGTGTGTGGCGAACGTTTTCTTAATGTTTGCCAATGTCCATGGACTTACGGCCTTAGAATATCGTCTTGGTTTTTCAATTTACTATTTTATTAAAATCTATGCTTCATAAGAAATTATTACGAATTAAAGTAACCTTAACAAGTAAAATAAAAATGAGATCAAAAAGTCTTATAATGCAATTGAGTTCCTTCACTCATTAATTTTATTAAGCGGTTTTTTATTACACTTTTCTCACGGATAACACAAACAAGTATTCATAAGTTTATCTATTAGCAATACATTCTGTGCGTCACTGCAGAAAAGCACCTTGGTATTTTATTCTTTTATGAATATTAAATATTTTAATATACTAAATAGTTTAAATTTCTATATACAAGTAGTTAATACACCCAAAAAACCACTATATTCAAAAGACGTAAGTATATGCACTTGAGCAAATAAAAAAGAAAACGTTGGACACACACAGAAAAAAAAGAAAAAATATACAATTATAAACTAAAAGAGGAAACATCACGAACTTCTATT
>JAUMGZ010202820.1:0-12437 GCA_032359645.1 Pododesmus macrochisma | reverse complement strand
TAATGAATTGCAGGGTTCAAAAACAGGACATGAGGTCAACCTATTTGGCCTGACTTATGCAAAATTATGAAATCATTGTTTTACTTTGAGTACAAGGTGAGCGACTCAGGCCCAATGGGCCTCTTGTTATTTTAACACGTTTTGTTAGAGCTATTGCCCTTTTACGGTTTTCCATTATGAATTTTGTTTGAAGTACGGCTGCTTGGATACTGACCAATATTTATGAAACTTTGTACACATGAGGTAGTTGTGTGCTTGTAATTTATTTTCTTCTTCCACACTTTTGTGGGAGTTATTCCCCTTAAAAATTTTGTGTAATAATAATGTTTAAGAATTTTGTCCAAACACTTTAGCTCCATTTTAATTTTTATGAAACTTGGTATAAAAGATCAATGCCTTAATTGCGTAGTTGTGTGCTTGCAATTTATTTTTATATTAACACTGTTTGTGGGAGGTTTTTTTTGCATTCTTGACTAATATTTATAAAACTTGGTACTTGTGTGGTTGTGCACTTGTGATATTACTATTTATTTTGACGCTTTTTAGTCCATCTGGACCAAAGGTCCAAGGTGGACTTTTCTCATATAAATCCTGTCCATAGTCTGTCGTAAACTTTTCACATTTTGACTTCTTCTCTTAAACCACTGGACCAATTTTATTCAAACTTGGTAGGAAGTATCCCTAGGGGAAGGGGATTCAGATTTGTTCAGATGAAGGGGCTGGGCACCTAGGGGGCCAAAAGGGGGAACATTTTACAAAACTTTAAAAATCTTCTAATAAACTAGAAGGCCTAGAGCTTAATGTTTTGGTATGTAGTAACTTTAGGGCATGGAGAACCAAGTTTGTTCAAGATGTGACCCTGTGATCAAAAATAGGTTACGCTTTTCTGGGTAAATGTTCAACACTTTAGCAAATATGTTTTCTTTCATATTTTCGACTTCTTGTCCCAAATTACTGGACCAATTTCATCCAAACTTGAAAGAAGTCATCTCTAGAGGAAGGGGGTTCAGATTGCTTATAATGAAGGGGCTCAGCCCACAGGGGGCGCCACTATAGGGGGATTTTGGGGTAAAATTTGACAAAATATAAAAAAAATCTTATAATAAACTGGATGGCCTGCAGCCTATAGCTATTGCCAATATGATACTTTAGGAGTGACCTTAGGATCAAAAATATTCAAATGTCAATCCAGATGGACGCTGAGGCCCCATGGACCTCTTGTTTTATTTAAATATGGTTGGATTCTTACACAAAAAAAGACAGTTGAAAATATTGAACTTGACATTAACAGAAGAAAATATTTATTTTATTCACCACAACTATTTCAATTTCATTGATCTTATTTTGTATTCTGTGTTTATAAATTCCAATCTTTGACTTTAGTTTAGCAGATTTAAAGTTTTTATGTGTCATATCTGGGTTTTTTAGCTGCACCAGATGTGTCGACATATCAGTACGAGGAATCTTCAGGCTACTACTATGACCCTAGTACTGGATTGTATTATGATGCAGGTTCACAGGTAAAAATATCTTAAATAACACTAGTGTGGAAATGTGCAATGGGAATTTTTTTTATCATTTTGTTTGATTATGAACATAATTTGTTGTAGCATACTACACAAAGTAATTGATTGTTATATAATTCTTATGATTTCATGTTTGTGTGCTTACCAATGAATAATTACTTTGTCATGTGTATGGTTCGTTTCAATTACAGTATTACTATAATGCTCAAATTGGTCAGTTTCTCTACTGGGATGCCGAGAAGTCCACATATTTACCTGCTCCAACAAATGATGATAATACATTAAGAGAAGATGGTGTAGAAAAACCAAAGAAGGAGAAAGAAAAGAAAGAGAAAGTTAAAGTTGCTAAGAAAATTGCAAAGGTAATCTTGACAAAATTTATTGAATAAATGCACTCTGAAATATTACTATTTATGGTCCAAAACATTTTGTAGTTGATTTTGGAATTTAAGCCTCGAAAAGTGAGAAATGTGCTTGCTAATATTCCCAAATAATGTGTTTATCATTTTAGTCTTTTTGAAATTTCAACTATCACATAGCATACAGTCTTGTGTATCAAATTCTTGTGAAAGATAAAAATGTCAAATGTTTTTGTAAACAGGATATGGAAAAATGGGCAAAAAGTTTGAATGCACAGAAAGAAGCCATAAAAGGATTTAGCAAGACATTTCAAATGACTGGATCATATAAGGGTGATAAAGAATCAGCTACAGCAGACTGTGGTTACGCTATCCTGGAAAAGAGTGTAAGTAAATCAACATTCTTAAATCTATTCAGTGTCTTTAGATGAAGGAAGTTTCAGTGTGAGATTTTATTTTAATAGTATTGACAAATTATAAACTGCACATGCAGTTAGTTTGTTAATGAAGCATACACTTGTTAATTCATTTTCAGAATATTAGTTATTTCGTTTTCAGAATATTAATTGAGAACATATTTCTTTATTTTTCACAGGTTACAGGACGTCTAGAGGATAAGAAAATCATGCCACCGCCATCTGCAGCTAAGGTTGGTATGAAATAAAGACTTAACTTTCATTTTACCTTTTACAAACAATAAGCATGTTTTTGCTGTTTTAATGAAAGCACAAAAATGTAAATACAATAAGATACTAAACAAAATACATGGGATAACAATATATATTTTATTAACTGCTGAATTGAAACTTCATTTATAAAAAGAAAAAGAATTTTTAAAAAAAAAAATTGTACAGTCACATAATTTTTTGTACGTGAGACCAAAACAATCTTAATTTTGTCATATTGATTTAATCAGACTGTTATTTATCTAATAACCATTGAAAAAAGCCCCAATTATACTTCAAATCTTTTAGGTGCTTTCAAATAATGGGCTTTTTAAACTTAGACATTTTGTTTACAACTTGGGTCTACTTTTTAATTGTAATACAAAACAAACTCTCCACATTGAATATAAATATAAAAATATTTATTTTTTGTGTTTGATTAAACTATCAAAGGCTGCTCCTGGAGCTGCAACTGTAACAAGTCCTGCCCTAGTGGCATCATATGGTGGTGACAGTGACTCAGATGATGATGATGCAGGTCTAGGTGGTAGTGGTCCTGTTGATGAGACAAAACTTACAGACTGGTCAAAACTAGCATGTCTGTTGTGTAAACGACGCTTCCAAACCAAAGAAATATTAGTTAAACATCAGCAAATGTCAGATTTACATAAGGTATGAATGAACTCAAATAAAAAAAGGCATAGATATTTTCATTGCAAAATCAATCTATAAGTAAGAATAACTAAAATGCTACATAAAATAAATATAGATTCTCTAGTCATTTCTTAAGTAATAAAATTTATTTTTGAAAAAAGAAATCATCTTATTGAAGTGGCATTTAATATATGTTTTATTAAAAAAAATTATGCAAAAGAAAATCTGTTTCAAGGAATCTGTAAAATTTCTTTTGTTCAAAAAAATATTTGTTGTAGTTTTTATCATTGTTAAACAATATGAGAAATTTCCAAATTTCAAATCGATATTGAATCAAAGTAAAAATGAACCAGCTTAATATTTAAGTATTTCATAAGATATCTTTAGATGTGTCAAGTTTTATTAATCTACCTGATGAAGTGTTCTTATGATAATGATTTGAAACTAATCTTTGCACCTTAATTTGGTTTTACAGCAAAATTTAGATGCATTATACAAATCAAAGGCTGCTGCCTCATCAGCTGCTGAAACAGAAAAATTACAGGTAACAACATGTCATAAAGATGGTTATGAATTTACAGTAAAATTATACATAAATTTGACATATTTTAAAGAACGCTTTTCTAAGACCATATATGTATTATTTTATTGAATGCATATTTAAACTATATACCTGCAAATGAAGGAAACATTTTATTAGTCAGCAAGCATGTAACTTGAATAGACCCCATTCTGTCTGATCCATACAGCATCACGATACGTCTGGCAGGGTCGCTTTCATACTGTTCGGCCCTTCAGGTCAGTAGTATACGGTTCAAATATTTCAAAGTGAATGCCTTTAATAATGCATGCAAGTTTTTGACCAGCCCACAGTTTTCGCCAAGACTTTAAAAAACTTAAGTTAGGCTATGTGCAGTGAGTGAGAGTACCCTTATTTAGCCATATGTAAATACTTGTTTTATAACATAAAAGTTTAAACTAACACACCGAGTTGTTGTTTGTTTTATAAACTAGTCAATCTTGTCCATTAAAGAAAATGTTGTTAATATTTGCACATGTTCTTTTCAGTACCGAGATAGAGCCAAAGAACGGAGAGACAAATATGGCCTACCACCTCCTCCTGAACCAAAGAATAGACGACCAGAAATTCCTATCATGTAAGAGAAAACTATCTGTGTTTGATATAAACGTTCCTGATTCATATATTAACCAAGACAAACTGTTTCTTAAAATTTTAATTCTCGTTTTACTAATTATAAAAAATGACACTACTTATAGTACTTTTTTCTTACTCTTGAATTAATAATTTTAAGCTGTTGATAATTAACAGAACATTTTCAGCATATGATAGTAATAAAATAACATAAAGCCAATATAAAATAAATGTTCTCTCTTTTGTGATATTTTTGTAGATTATGCAGCACAGATTTAGTGATATATTTAATATACAACAATGCATACTTGTTTTCAGACCAGAACAACCTACGCAAGGTGGCATTAAAGAAGACAATATTGGCAATAAACTTTTACAGAAGATGGGTTGGTCAGAAGGAAAAGGACTTGGAAAGTCAGGACAAGGAATTGTTAATCCAATAGAGGTATGTCTGCACTAAAGATTCTCTCTAAAGATTCTCTGAATATACACTAAACGTTGAGAAGCAAATGTTACTAAGTTGATATATACAGAAAATAAAGATAAATAATGCATCATGATATTTTCACAAATTGAAGTATTGTAAAGGTACATTAAACATGCACATCATAAATTAGACATTTAAATCTTCATAATGTTAAACCTAAATTGGAATTAAACAGTACAGTATATTATTATTTGTATAATTTTTCAGGCGCAAATTAGGTCAAAGACTGCTGGACTTGGAATGAGGGGAGCCAATTATGGAGCAACATCTTCTGATAACTACAAAGAAGCTGCTAAGAAAACAATGTTTGCTCGATACCAGGAAACTGAATGAAATTGTTTAAAATAAACTCATTAATTCAAAATGGTTACAACAAGACATGATGACTATGAGCTAGTCTATGAAAACCAATTTTGAGTTCTTATTCTGGTGGAGAAGGTCTGATTCATTTGCTCATATTAGATTAATGTGTTAAAATGTCACTGTATATGGATCTCACAAAAGACGTTTGTTTTTTTTCTTTTCTTTTTCAATTATTAATAAAGAACTTGTGTGCTGAAATTCTACAACAGCAATTTAATATGAAACAAATTGGAAAACTTCTGTGTATGCTTCATTTTACAACTTTATTCCTTTCTTTGTAAATCATGTTTATAATTCAAGTGTAAATTGAAAATATAAAGGGGGGAGGAGAAAACAGCAATGTATGCGGTTATAATATGTTTGACATTTTATTAATACTTGTGATGAACTGTGAGCTTGAGGTGTCTGTTCCCTGTGTGAAATGTTTTTATTGTGATGCTTGCAGAAAGTTTTAATATATGTATTGTCTGCCGTAAAAATGGAAGTTAAGAGACTTTTATGAATGTAATGAATGTAAGAAATGAAGAGGCTTTTATGAAAGTAATGAATGAAATAAATGAGAGTCAGTTTTAGAATTTGATATTTGTGAAAGGAGGAATTGTGATATGTATTGAGTTTAGAAGAGGAAGAGTAAATCCTACTGAATGATTAATTGCGAGTATTTAATGTTAATGAACTTGAATGCTGACATGAACAAACTGTACATTAAAATTGTATTAGTTTTAACTTTTGTTGCGTATTGATTTCTTGCTTTGTAAGATAATGTTTCATTGGATGACTGATCCAAGTAAGATATATTTGATGGGCTTTATATTTCAAATTTCTCTGATTACCAGTTGACAAAGTTACATTGTGAGATGGTTAGGATAATATTCCCCTCATTAGCATTTTATTGTTTGTAAATGCACTGCTGTTCGTCGGATCAAAAATATCTTGATTGTAAATACAAATTTCATTAGCTCATCTAAGCTGCAGGTTCATGCTCAGCTTTTGTTATTGCTAACAATGTTGTCTATAAAGTTTTAACATAATAAGCTCCTTCTCTTTAAGTTTAGGGATTCTGAATTTATTTATGGCTGGACCATAAACGAAATACATGTTATCAGGGTTTCATTTGTGACAATCCGAGTAAATCTATCCATTTTCTGAAGTCTACTTGAACACTAGTGCATTGTTATTTCAATTATGGCATGTTCAGTTGATGCTTTTCAATAATTATGTCCCTTGTACATTGGTCATTAAGTTCAAAAGTATTCTTATATATTTCGCTACATGAATTATATACATTATGAATGTCCTTAATTTTCGATGTGCTTTCATGATTGGGTCAATCATGCCTAGGGGATAAATTTCAAAATTAGCAAATATTTCTTATTCAAGATCAATACGGTTCAAGACATTTCAATGGGCGCTAAATGAGTGCATTTACAACCCTGGAGTTTTAATCTTGTTCATCTGAAACGATTTTACTGCAACCTTCGGGATTGTTTTCAGCATGGTTCACTCTTTTACTTCTTGTTGTCTCTTTTTGTCCAAGCTTTAACTTGTAAGTTTTTAACCTAAAGTCAACAAGTTTCTGTACATACACATCTTGTGATTATGGAGTCTTGCATACAGAATTTTGTTATGTGATCCCCTATTTACAGAGTTATGGCCCTTTGCTGAGGATTTTAGTCCATCTGATCCAAAGGTCCAAGGTGGACTTTTCTCGTACAAATACTGTCCGTCGTCCGTTGAAACTTATCACATTTTCGACTTCTCCTAAACCACTGCACAAATTTTATACAATCTTGGTAAGAAGTATTCTTATGAGGAAGGTTTCAGATTTGTTCAAATGAAGGGGCACGGCCACTAGGGGGACATTTGACAAAACTTCAAAAATCTAATAAACTAAACCTAGAGCTTAATGTTTTGGTATGAAGTAACTTTAAGGCATGGAAAACCAAGTTTGTTCAAGGCATGACCCTGCGGTCAAACAGGTTACACGTTTTATGGTCAAAGTTCAACACCATAGCAAATATGTTAACTTTTCAGATTTTTGACTTCTTATCCAAAATTACTGGGTCCAAAAGGCAGAAAATTTGACGAAATTTCAAAAATCATCTAATAAACTAGAAGGCCTAGAACCTAATGCTTTGGTATGTAGTAACGTTAGGGCATGGAGAACCATGTTTGTTCAAGGCGTCGCCCTGGGGTCAAAAATAGGTTACATGATTTTGGGTCAAAGTTCAACACTAAATATATAGCAAATATTTCAACTTTTCGACTTCTTGTCGAAAACATCTGGACCATTTTCATCCAAACTTGGGGAAGGGAGTTCAGATTTGTTCAAACGATGGGGCTTAGCTCCCAGGGAGTGCCACTTTAGGGGCAATAATGAGTAAAATTTGACAAAATATCAAAAATATTTTAACAAACTAGATGGCCTAATGCTTTGGTTAGTAGTAACTTTAGGGAATGGAGAACCAAAACTATTCAAGACGTGACTCTTGGGTCAAAAAAAGGTTATGCATTTTGAGGTCAAGGTTCAACACAATATTTTTCCATCTTTTTCACAAACTTTTTCACATTTTCGACTTCTTGTCCAACACTACTGGACCAATTTCATCAAAACTTGGTAGATGTCATCCTTAGGGGAAGGGGGTTCTGATTTGTTCAAATGACTGGGCGCAGTACCCAGAGGGTCACTTGGGGGCCCAAATGTGGAAAATTTTAGTTACTTTAAGGCATGGAGAACCAACTTTGTTCAAGGCATTACCCTAGGGTGTGTGCAAAAGTTTTCACATGCCAAAATTTTACATAAAGGCCAATTTAATCCAGTTGGAATGGGCCTCTTGTTTGTTTGTGCCATTACTTTAACATTTTTGACTTAGAATCACCAAACATTACTTTATTTAAAGTTGAAAAGGTTGATGTCAAGATAAGACATATTATTTGGGTTTCATTTGTTTGCCAGAATTTCATTTCAGGTCACAAAGCCCTGTAACATATGACTTGGTTTCATGGTGAACGTAAAGTATAGAGCACTATCTCCTTGCTAAGGTGTGGACATTTGGAAATCCCGAGATTGTTGCATCTTATTAAATAAAATATGTGTGTGCGGACCTTGTAAGAACTTGAGTAAAAACTTTTGGCATATTTCAGTCACCAAAACCAAAGCAATTCTAACCAAAAATTGTACACAACTGCAAGCTTGACCAACCCCTCTGTGGAAGCTCTCCGAGGGCTTTTAAATTCGGACTTGCCCTGGAGGGCTTTTAAATTCGGACTTGCCCTCGGAGAGCTTCCACAGAAGCTTGACCAACCCCATGACCGCAAAGGCAATCCCAGACGAGGTCTTTACACAAGCAACACCGAGTAGTTTGACTAAAACAGGGCTTTAAAAACAAGATTTATTGCACGGAAACTAAATTTGCATGAACAGTCGCTTTGAGCACCGACCCCCAAGCATTCCCGTGCATGTTTTTTTTTTATAACTTTATTTCCTCCAATAAGCATTGAAGAGTACATAAAATTAATAACGATATAAATAAAAATCATAGTAATTGTAAGAAACGAAAAGAGACACACACACAACAAGGTGTAAGTAAACTAAACGTATAAAACATAACTTGTTCATTTACACTCGCAAGGATATATCTCCTATCACATAGTTATAAAAAAAAAATTGCATGAAAACGAAAATGCAGATGGATAAATGACGAACGATGGAAAACTGTATAGCAACATCCCCTCGTTTGAGGAACATGCAAATGTCTGAGTAAGATTCAGGAAGCATAAATCAGTCGCTGAAACCAAAGCAATTCAAGGCAAGATGTGACCCCAAAACAATCACAAGCCAGGTCTTCACTCAAGTAAGGCCTGTGCACAGAGGAGTTATTTAACGAAAATGTGAATGAACGGGATATATCTCTGTTGCTTTCGAAAGCGAAAGGATAATACAATATTACATGTATGGTTTTAATAGGGTTGCTTTTACAGATATAACTTTTTTGTACGATATAATTTCCTAGGGTGTTTGTCTTGTACATATAACAAGTTGCGTCGCAAAAAAGTACGATACTGATCACAAACAGCTAAAATATTACAGCTGACCTTTTTCAGAAATTATAGATTGATGAATGCTGGATTTTCAAAACTTGTTATATAATAATACAAATGTACGTAAGTGTGACCAAAACCCATGTTTTAGTCTATCTGGGTTGCAATGTCCCCATAGAAATATCGTCGGTGTGAACTCATTTACGACCACTGGACCAATTTCAACAAACCCAAATCTGAATTCCCTAGGCCAATCCTCTAGGGAGTGTCACTAGTAAAACCAAATGGGGAAAGTTTTACAAAATTTCAGAAATCTAAATTTCGAGGCCTAGAGCTTAATGCGTGAAAAACAAAGTTCGTTTATTAAGGTGTGATTCTGAGGTCAAAATAGGTGCGTACGTATATTTGGGGTCAAAAATAGGTTGCGTATATATATATTGGGATCAATCACAGGGGCTACGCCAATCAAACACCAAATGAAATTTTAGTGATTTTGTAACCAGAAGAGCATTATAAGACCCAGTGAGGTCTTCTTATGGCCATTCTGTTACTGCACTTCCCATCGTCCATGTATCACTAGAGCGTTCGCATCGTAATTGCGCTCAGCATTTCTGAGTATGAGAAGGACTGGTTGGCTCGGTGTCAGGATAATGTAACCGAGTGAAGTACCATGTCAATGTGTCTGCCGCGTGATATTTCAATGAGACAACACTCCATACGCACGCACTGTTACAAGCAGATACCGTCTCGATATGAACTATACATGCGTCGAAGGAACGTTAAACCCCAATAAAACACACAAATAAATAAAAAGAGATGAATTGATTTATTGGTAAATATCTCAATAACGAAAATACCATCTATATAAAATCTAGTAATAGACATAAAATCTTTGGTTACCGGTTGGGGATTATGGCAAACCGTTTTAGATTGGAGATATCTCTATTTCAAATACAGATATCTCTATTTATTGCCCAATTAAGATATCTCTGATTGAAATAGAAATATCTCTAATTAAAATACAGATATCTAATTATTTTTTTAATTAAAGATATCTCTATTTCAATTAGAGATATCTGTAGTTCAATTAAAGACATCTCTATTTTCTACATAAATACATATCTCTTTTTCAGATATCCCTATTTCTAGTACAATTAAAGATATATTTTATTCAAATACAGATATCTGTATTTTTACATATAAATATGTTTTTAAAATAGAGATACATGTGTTCAAAATACAGATATCACTATTTCTAGTATAATTAGATCGAGATATCTGTATTTCAATTTTCTTTAATACAGATATATGTATTTTTCATATAAATAGAGATATATGTATTTAATGAATAAAAACACAAACGGCTTGCCATATGGGGATACATATATCTATAACTTTATTAGCATTCGGAATTGAGATATGTTGATTATTTCATTACACATAGATATATACGAATTAAGATATCTACTTTACGGATGAAGATGTCTTAATAAATATTTGGATTGCAGATATCTTCATTCCGAAGAAAAAAGATATCTAAATTAATTAGAAACAAATAAATCTACATATTCCTAATGAAGATATCTAAAATAGTGTATACACGCTCAGATAAAAACGTTCTTACTTTCATTTAATGGTAAGTTTGTTTGTCACAGAAACAATCTTCATTATGCTGATACTATTTAAAAGAAACCAAATTTTAAAAAATAATAATAGAGAATCAAACGTTTATATTGTACATTTCCGGTTTTACCTTTTAACTTTGTCAAATGACTCACTTATTTTTATTTGTGATATATATTGACGTGCTATAAGTATACTTATGCGACTTGGTATCAGCGATGAACACACATAGGGTGTTGCCAAAATAAACAATGCCATCGGAGGAGGGGAATGCCTTCTCCGTCGAATTTACAGACACCCTTCGCAGGCCCGGGGGTCAACCAAAACTGAACTTGAAAAAGAAGGAAGGCAGGTGCGAGAAATGTGTACGTATTTTCTATTATTAGCGTGTTACAGGTAATGAATAGTTGCTTGTCGAGTGACTATTTTTGTATTTTTAGCGCTATTTACAGGACAAGTTAACTCATGCGTCATTTATTTGTTAAAGCTGGGTGTCCACTGTCGTTTTTTAAAACTTTTATCCGATAAATTTTGCAGCGAGAAGTTAATTGTCAGTCGTGGACTTCTTCGTCAGATCATGATCATACCATATGAATTCTGCCAATTTTGACGAATTGAAAACGGCATGTTTTGTGTAGACTTGGAAGCGGATGACATATTTTATTTCTACTTTTGCTGTATCCCTTGTTAAAGGAGTTAGTTATTAAAGATTCTGTGTACATCAATCTTCGCTAGCCAAGGGGTTACGATCAGCTACGATTACCTACCTTGCGTAGCGGATCGTAACAATTGGCTAGTGAAGATTGTGTACATCTTGTTTTCCAACTTACTCGGTGAATATAGTGAGCCCTTGGTAGACAATTTAACAAAGGCCTGAAATATAAGATAAGATAACAAGTATTCATTTACCAATCAAGGGTCCACTATATAGACTGAGGGCATCGACATACAACATGCATTATTCAAAGAAACATCAAATTTTAACAAAACCAATTACAAAATATTATGAGCGATAGCTTACAATATAAATACACCAAAGGATGGTGCTGTAGGCCAGCTTTACTAGCAATATATAGACAGTTTGCGTGTATATATATATATAGCAATACGTTTGACATGCGCTCACACACACACACATGCAGGCAAATACCAACTTCACATACATACATCCAGGGGCGTAACAAACGGGTTTTCAATGTGTAAGCCCAATGATCAAATGTGATGCCGAAGGCCCGAAGCGCTCAGCGCGAGGAGGGGGGTATTATAGGGGTCTGGGTGGTCTCATCCGGAAAAAAGTTTGTTTTCTAGAACGCCCTGAGACGCGTTATCCCGTGTTCCAGCGTCAGTTTCAATGGCCCTCTTAAAGCAAGAAAATATCATTTTCCCCTATTATTTTACAAATATTTTGCTTATTTTGGGGTAGGTAGGGATTGCATGGTTCTCATCTACGCAAATTCTGTTATGCAGTTCGGTAACATTATTCCACGGAAAAGAAAAATCTAAAAGCATGTTTTGGGATGGTTGTTGTAAAAGTTTTACTCCTTTGATTGTTTTCACAATGATGTG
>JAUMGZ010202809.1:0-12439 GCA_032359645.1 Pododesmus macrochisma | reverse complement strand
GGAATATACGCTATATATATATGGGTAAGTATAGTATCACAAACATTGGTTTTACAAGAAAAACCTCAAGTTTATAAGATAATTACATACAAACACACATAGTATACATATGCTACCATGCATTCATGATATTGTAGGTCTTTGTATATTCGGTGACTTATTAGTTTCATGATGTAATCCTTTATACGATTTAAACATGTAAAGTCTGGACAGGTATTCAATCAATATATGGATTTATCCAATATGGTCAAACTCATTAGTTTGACTAATTGATTGTGGTCAACTTGTCCAGTATGGTTGAGGTATTGATGTAGTGTTTCAAGTGGCCTTGCTTGGTCATTGACATAGCAAGGCAATACACTTGATGTTATGGCAATAATTGACCAATTACTGCCCATCTGTTGGCAGCAAACTGTGGCCAAATTGTATTACTAATGTCCACTGAAAGGGGTTAAATTCAATATATTAATGGATATTGATGTTAGGATGGGTAAATTGTATTACTTAAAGTTATTTTCAAATTGATTTATGTTTATTTGTTTAGGTTAAGATTATTGTAAGAGT
This sequence comes from Pododesmus macrochisma, assembly GCA_032359645.1. Classification (NCBI taxonomy): domain Eukaryota; kingdom Metazoa; phylum Mollusca; class Bivalvia; order Pectinida; family Anomiidae; genus Pododesmus; species Pododesmus macrochisma. The sequence continues at coordinate 11,875 of JAUMGZ010202809.1, read as the reverse complement.
GCAAATACATAAATGTGCATAGTCCAACTTAGTTTATTTCAATTAATCATAGCCATAGTTGCCAACTCTCCCTATTTAGGAGGGAGTCTCCCTATTTTTTACGCACAATTTTCCCTCTTGACATCAGTATTATAATTCCTAAACCTTGCTTATTAACTTGCTTCAACTTGGTGTATTGCACAGAACTGCTTAAATGAGGAAGTTTGCACTACTATTTTGTCATATAGGGCACTGTGTATAGGTATTAAAGACATTTTAAGATTTTGTTACGCGTTTTCTCCATGAAAATTTCAAAAAGTTGGCAAGTATGCATAGCTACCCAAGGTCCTTATAAAGTTTATACGTAGCTTTGGGTTTGAGACACAGTGAGCTTGCAGTAATACAATTACGTTTAATACAGAAATGTTGCGTGTATGGTATTCTTTAAATGCTATCTTCTTTGAGTACTTCAGTGTGTGCAAAAGTTACACAGAAAACAAAAATCATAACTAAAGGACAAATTGCAATCGGGCACAAGACATTCAGTCAGGATTAATTGCATAACTCATTGGTCCGTATTAAGGGAATTTTACCTGTCAGGTCAGGCTGTCCAATGTCTTTGGTATACCCCTATACATGTAGTTAAATGAACATTATTAAAAAATTGAAGTTGTTTCTTTTACAATCTTTCTAATGTTGCAATGTTATGTATAAATTATCTATAAAAGAAATACAAACAAATGCTCAAAAAACAATATTTAAGGCAAAGACATTGCCAAACTTTAACATAATTGACATTGCCAAACTTTAACATAATTGACATTGCCAAACTTTAACATAATTGACATTGCCAAACTTTAACATAATTAAAATGTCACTGTTACTTTTCAATGAAAAACTCAGAACCATAAAGAAATAAATTATTCACAGACATTTAAACACTGCAACTAAAGGTGAAATCCTGGGGCTAAACAGGGACCTCAGCTGGCCCTGGTATTGTTATGGTGGTGACAGCTAGGGACCTCTGCTGGCCCTGACACATTGTTATGATGGTAACAGGGACCTTTAGATCCTCTGGCATTGGTATTGTTGATGGTGTTGACAGCTTGAGAGCAATTGCTGTAAACAGCAGTTTTTTCACCCTGCAGTAAAAAGCTACATACTACAGGTGTCAATAGATTATTACCTTATTAAGAATCAATTAAGGGTTGTGTTACCATGCAGGTTACAGTGTACATTTAGAGTTGTCTCCCCAGGGGCCATATCTATGATAGCATTAATTAACTTGTATATATTATGAATGGTGTGATCTCACCTGTACCACAGGTAGTAAATTGGAGTTAATTTGATTTGTAAAGTGTGATCCACTTGTATAGACTTGCACAAGTCCTAAACATAATTGAATTGTACATTTTTGAGGAAGGATGAGAACCATTAGATTATAGCTAAGTCTACATATAACATTGTTTTTGGAAATAATTGGTATAAGATTTAGAGTACCCTAATTTTTCCAGAACTTGTTTGCAAACTCAAAGTTGCCAATTAACTCTCTCTATTTAGGAGGGAGTCTCCCTATTTTTCACACACAATTTTCCCTTTTGATATCAGTATAATTCCTAAACCTTGTTTATTAACTTGCTTCAACTTGGTGTATTGCACAGAACTGCTTAAATGAGGCAGTTTGCACTACTATTTTGTCATATAGGACATTGTGTATAGGTATTAAAGACATTTTAAGATTTTGCTATGCATTTTCTCCCCCATGAAAATTTTAAAAAGTTGGCAAGTATGAGTTACACTGCAAACATATGACACCTCTGAATCAAATATTAATATCTATACTACATGCTCCTAATTGAAATTATCGAGTAATCAGTTAAACTAAGAGATATTTCATCCTGATGACATTTTGATAAGTCTTGCACTTTTACTAAGACTACAATTTGAATGACCTTTACCATTTTAATGAGTTCCAAAAATGTAATTTATGTGTACAGCTTGCTGATTTGACTGGTCACCTCAGTGTAAGTGATGGATTAAGGCCATGCAGTAGACTGGAGCCAGCGCCTGTCAGCCTTATTACACTTGACATGTTCCAGCTTATGCAACCTTTGGTAAATGTAGCACCGTTTCACAATGATCTATCTCTCTTTATCATGCCACACTTATCATGTAATGAAAACAAATGAGCCCTTGGTGCACAAATTACTAATCAGCTAGAATTTATGGCCAAGTAAGTAAAGAGGCGGCTGTCAAATCCCAGAGCCTGCCGATCACTGCATCATACAGAGGAGGAATCGTTGTGTTTATAACATGGAAAAACATAGGTTAGGCAAAAACAATAAATAGATGTGTTTCCTGTTTCCCGATCAGTACCCTATTTTTTTGCCACTGGCCCTCAAACATTTATTAAAATATTATTCACTTGGAAAAAAACCCAGACAAATGAGTTTCTCTTGCTCAACAAATAGTCGCTCCTTGTTCCATACAATATCATCAGTATAAAAGATTTAAAATGTTATCAAATGGATAACATGTGAATACTAACACATTAACCATATTTACATGTATGATAAGTCTTTCCCAAACATAAAATATATACCGGATAATAATATTGCATTAATACGTATATTTGACAAAATTAAATTTCTATCCTCAAATAAAAAATAAAATGAAACATAAAATTACATGTTTTCCTCCCTACCATTACCTACCCTATTTTTTGGTGCCGAAACAAGAAACACAACTTCATTTTATTTTGGCCTAAGTGTTGGCTAGTGATCAAACCTGGGAGCATAAATCAATCAACACAAGCATACCTACTAATCACAATGATTGCTTCACAAACCTGTCTCGGCTACATTGACTCAAGTGATCTCTGCTCACGGCAGGTAGACCGATGGAAAGTCGGAAGAAGGGAGAAAAAAATCCAACTGATTGACTTGTTGTGTCAGGGCACTGATGGATAATCGGAAAGGAGGGAGAGAAAAACTTGAACTGATTGACTTGTTATGTCATGAGCAGGGCAGATACAAACTTTACTGATAGACACATCACATTAGAGGAACATATTGACATTGACTTCTGGTGATGTACATTATACTCATACAAATCACGCACAACGGCCATTAAAAAACAATTAAATTCACTTTTAACAGCTAACGATTGTATAATACCCACAGTTGTAGGATTGGTATTCTACCCATCCCATTCTCCCTACATGACATATGTGTTCATTAAAGTGCCTTTAGTCATGTGTTTAACATGTCCTCCAAGTCCTCCGATTCCTACAAATGTATTTACATGGTAAAAGACTAAAAGTCTGTGGTTAAGACATGTATTGACTGTGTTAGGATGGTAGTGCTAAGATGACTGTGACACATAAGACACAAGTTTTGACCTGATCAAAGGTGTCAATGATACGTTTAAGACATGTGTTGACCTGTCATAAGGTGTCAATGATATGTTTAAGACACGTATTGACCTGACATAATGTGTCAATGATATGTTTAAGACACATGTTGACATGTCATAAGGTGTCAATGATACGTTTAAGATACATGTTGACCTGTCATAAGGTGTAAGTATTGTTTAAGACACATGTTGTCCTGTCATAAGGTGTCAGTGATATGTTTAAGACACATGTTGATCTGTCATAAGGTGTCAATGATATGTTTAAGACACATGTTGACCTATTCTAATGTGTCAATGATATGTTTAAGACACATGTTGGCCTGTCATAAGGTGTCAATGATATATGTTTAAGACACGTATTGTCCTGTCATAAGGTGTCAATGATATGTTTAAGACACATGTTGACCTGACATAAGGTGTCAATGATATGTTTAAGACACATGTTGACCTGACATAAGGTGTCAATGATATGTTAAAGACACATATTGACCTGTCATAAGGTGTCAATGATATGTTTAAGACACATGTTGACCTGACATAATGTGTCAATGATATGTTTAAGACACATGTTGACCTGACATAAGGTGTCAATGATATGTTTAAGACGCGTATTGACCTGATATAAGGTGTCAATGATATGTTTAAAACATGTTTTGACCTGACATAAGGTGTCAATGATATGCTTAAAACACATGTTGACCTGTTCTAAGGTGTCAATGATATGTTAAAGACATGTTTTGACCTGACATAAGGTGTAAATGATATGCTTAAAAAACATGTTGACCTGTTCTAAGGTGTCAATGATATGTTTAAGACACATATTGACCTGACATAAGGTGTCAATGATATGTTTAAGACACATGTTGACCTGTTCTAAGGTGTCAATGATATGTTAAAGACACATATTGACCTGACGTAATGTGTCAATGATATGTTTAAGACACATATTGACCTGACATAAGGTGTCAATGATATGTTTAAGACACATGTTGATCTGACATAAGGTGTCAGTGATATGTTTAAGACACATGTTGATCTGTCCTAAGGTGTTAGTGATATGTTTAAGACACATGTTGATCTGTCCTAAGGTGTCAGTATTGTTTTAGACACATGTTGATCTGTCCTAAGGTGTCAGTGATATGTTTAAGACGCATGTTGATCTGTCCTAAGGTGTAAGTGATATGTTTAAGACACATGTTGATCTGTCCTTAGGTGTCCGTGATATGTTTAAGACACATGTTGACCTATCATAAGGTGTCAGTGATATGTTTAAAACACACATTGACCTATCATAAGGTAACAGTGCTATGTTTAAGACACATGTTGATCTGTCATAAGTTGTTAAGGTTTCCAAGGTTACACTAATACCTGTACCTCTGACAGGTGATGTTTCTGTGTGAAGTATGCATGCACTGATTAAGCTGAAAAAGTATACTGTTAGATATTTTTTGTCATTCAATGTCATGTTTTACCTGTGTTTTGGTTATGTTTTAATATCAATTAGGTATATATTTACTTGAATTAGGATAATTTCTTGTTAAATATGTCTTCCTTTCTATAACAATGAATTTCCTATGTTTATTATGACAAATCTCCATTTACTACCCATTATAAGCCTCATTTAACCACACTGATATGGCTCAGATATTTACTTTTTGTTTTGAAATACATTTTTAGTTTTACAGTTAAAAACATTAATAAGTTTTACATAAAGGAGCATCACACAACTTAAGTCGTTCAAAAATGTCATTGATAAGTAGGGACATTTTATCAAACATTATCAAGAAGTTTTTTTCTAACCATGTGCATGTAAAAGAATATTCTGAATGATTCTTGACATGTTATCTAAGGCATTTGGAGTGCTCCTCGATTTCTATTAATAAGTGTTTAAATTATGAGGGTGTTTACACTAGCATAAAATAATTGACAGGTTTCTGTGTGATTTTAAAATCCTTGTGCCAATCCTTGCGTCTCCCAATATAGAGGTTTGCAATGAACACACAGCCTTGTATTATGTCCCCCAGTAGATGAGTGACATGTTAAATGCTTGATTGATAGCTTGTCATTGATAGAATAATCTCCAACCAGGCTTCAACGATTTTCTAATCTCCTTTTTTTAAATTACAGGAAAGAAAAACCATCTTGACACAGGCATCACCTTGTAAAATCAATAGTTGACCCACGTACATTAGGTGTGATTTGACAAGATTTGTTTAAACAGAACATGTAACATGTAACACATTAACACCAAACTCTAAACTAATGATTGCAACCGTAAGAGAGCATACACAACATTCTTTACAACACATGTCTAAATAAGAAAATTGAAAACAAATAAGAAAGAGGTAAAATTTGATATTTGTATCATTTTTCATCCATTATTAAATCTATTATAGCCAAGCTTGTTGTACTATACGTGTTGCAAAAAGAAGACAGTAATTTACATAGAGTTACCTCCCCTATTCCTACTCCTTTAATTGTTGTACAATGAATTCTTTACTTACTTGTAATACGTTGCTTCAGATGTCTTTCCTCACTTTTCTTTAGTTTCATTACTGCTTATAAAGTTTAACAAGGTAAATATCAACTTGTTTAACAGAAACCAAAGCTACAGAATGCGTGCATCGATCGTTACATCTGACCAGAAAACTCCAAGTGTGCTGCACTTTATGGAAATGAAAACAATTTCTCAAAAGTTTTTGAAATAGAGAAATTATTTAGAGCGTTTGAGTGATGACAGAGTGACTTATCACGTGTTAAGATCGTCATAATTCTCCGTATATACTAACATGATTATCACTATATGTAATATTGGAACGTTTCACAAATGGCAGGAAAGATTAGCGGGTAGGCGATACAATCTATACCGGTAACTATCTGATGGACTTGTCAGACTGTCCCTGTTATAAATATCTCATTCTAACACCCTAACTAATTATTCATAAAATAACAAGAGATGCCAAGCGGTGTTAAATCACAAATCTATGTATCATTTCACCTGATAAATCTAATTTTGAGTAATAAATTTGACTTAACACCTTGATAATATGACATTATAGTAACCACATGTATACAACATGCAGCACACTTATCAACTTGTCATAAAAAAAACTTCAATTCTAAATTATGTCATATTTTAAGCCTATTTGCTATAAATCTTTCGATAACTCTAGCATTGAAGGAACTACACATGAATAAACCTGGAAACATTTCAAAATTTCAGAAATGCTTTAAATCTAAATCATGTAATTTTTAACCTTTTTGCTAAAAATCTTTAGATACATAGTTTAGAAAGGTTTTGAATTTTTTGTTTAACTTTCATAGATTTTAACTGGGATGGCTTTTTAAAAAACATATATTGTTATGATGAATTTGTAAGTAATGAATGGCTTGAATGCCGTGTGAAGCAAACTTTGAACATAGTTTTTCGGTTTTTTCCGGGGTATGGGCGTGACTGTGAAAGTTATCAATCACTATATGGGTTAATCTGTAAAGGTTTGAAATTTCACAAATTTTGTAGATTTTAAATGGGATGGTTTTCAAAGAAAAATATTAAGTTAAGATGAATTTGTAAGTAATAGGATGTCATGCAAAGCAAACGTTGAACATAGTTAGTGAGTCGTCAGAGGTCCAAGTAGGTGGAGCTTTGAGGGTTATTAATAGCTTTATCAATTTATGATGTAAACTATCAGTAGGTTGTCCTGTTTGTAATTGCGTGACGTAATACCTAAATCATAATTACATTAAAACCTACGCATGCTTGTTTAATACAACAAGGTAGAAATTAATTGATTTTAAACCACACGTAATAACAAATAACAAAATAATGATTGATAGAAGGGTTCCTGAATTTGTTATATGCCTATCTCACACACATTTATTTTAGATGAAAAAAAAATTAATTCGTAATTGAGGTAAATTTATAATCATGACATTATTCAAATATAGGATTTTCTTACTCATGTGTCAATAATTTTTTTTTATAATATTTCAATTAAGGTCTCATTCAAACCACAACAGGTAGTTAGAAATGAATTATATGTGAAATTTACGTGTTATTTACCTTGAAATTGAGATCCATCAAGGTGAATCACATAGAGGATTTCCAGTCAACCACAAATAAGGACAAACAACAAATCCTGTTACGTATATCTGAGTCTGATTTACACATAACCAAATATGGACTAAATTTAACCCATGGACCCCTAAAGTCACATTCAGACTCTTCCAAAACTATTAATTGCACTGTCTACTGTAAAAATACAGGGGTGAATGAGTTTAACATGACATAAACAATATCTTCAGCTGGTAATAATGATAAACTACAGAAAGACATGATATAATTCATCAAAGAAGAAAAATTGAAATCAACAGTTTTGTTGTTGGCCTCAAATAAATCTGTAGAATTGTACTCAATTTTTGTATAAAGGATGTCATAATGACCTACAGGTCAGATCCTCAATTTCTCACACTTTGAAACTGTTGTGTCACAAAACCTACAAGACTAAATGTACAAAATCGGTAAACTTAAGGTCAATTTCTGTAAAAAAAGATGTTAAAACTGACCATTAGGTCAGATTCTCACTTTCTCACACTTTGAAACTGCTGTGCTACAAAACCTAACAAATTTGTGCTAAGTGACAACTCAAGGGACATAACTCTTCCATTTCATAAAAGCACATGTGGTCATCAGTTACAGTTACAGTAACTAAGAAAAACAAGACCATGACCAGACAGTATCAATATATTTGATCAAAGAGACAAAAATTGCAGAGTAAATGGGTAGTTATTGTAAATGTAGACTGATACACAGAGATTCTAAGTTGTGTTAATGTGTCTAGGATGTCCTTTATTCGGTTGTATATCATACATTACCTGTGTAATATGGTGTCTGACAATAAGTACCCGTCAGTCGTGTTCAATCTTATCTTACTTCATAATGTGGGAGGTGTTCCTATGATTTAATGTAAATTCAGGATAGAGTAAACGATTCACTCACACCTGGGGTGATGTCGGAGAATTATTGTGTCCTCGGTGACAAAATAAATCACGGAGACAAAGAAGCGTTGGACAGGGAAACAAGACCATCCATCACAGGGTAAATGACTGGTCCACGATAGCGGGTGAACTCGGAGTGCCCAGACTGGATGATGTGTCATGATGAAGCATAAATATCATAGTTTGGACTCGCAAAAAATTACGACCATGTGACAACTGGCTGCAGAAAGAGAAATGTCTCGAAGGATAATTCCTATCTTCGTACACCTCATCAAAATGTTTTATGTTTGTGATGTAAGATATTACACAGTAGAAATGACCGTGATATATGGCCGTGCCATCTTTGTCTGTTGCCCTTATCACTTACATCCTATGTCATACTATAACGATACATATTGATCTCACATCTACTTGTTTCTCTATTCTCTCAGTGTGTGTTGACAGAGTTATGACATATCATACAATACACCAAAAACAATGTCCACGAGACTGAAACTACACGACACAATCTGTCAATACACAGAATCAGTCAAGAAGGTAGATAGAGCAATTACAGATATCCTGAGTAATAAAATCTTAGAAAATTGTATCCTTGCCTGTAACGCTTATTTTGACAGTGTATAAATATCAAATTTCATCGACAGTATAAAATATCAAATTACATATTTCATGTACTATTATCAGTTAATATACAATATATATATAAGAAATTTAATACTTACATTGAATACTTACTTCACTATAAAACGACTCAGGATCATATTTATCTTTAACTTAAATATCCACTGACAAATTTCATTCATTCAAAATATTCAAAGCTACCAGAATCTCAAGCTGTACATAAACTGTTCATTTACAATAAATATGAACAATGCTGTTCAAAGTCTAGAAATAATGTGGAGGTTAACTTTGTTGCATGGAGACAGCCAAGGGCAGTAACTCTGAAAGTGAAGGGTTACTGGCACGCAGGATCATTTTGTAATCTTCCATTCATTTGATCTTCCATTTGATACTTGTTGGAAGCTCAATTGAAAGAGCACATTACATTGAGAGAAACATTATATCAATTCAAATGAATAATTAATATAAGACAATTATTTAAACGATTTGATATTAGTCACGAAATAATGCTGTAACCATAGAAACCGGATTAGTGTCAGTGTTATTACAAACGGAACATGTCATTGAAGTGTTAGTTAAAAATCTCTGGATGAAATTAGTAAGACAATCAATCCCATCATCCCTATTGGCCAATTTAAATTATTCCAGAACAGGGAAAGGACTCATCCATTACAGATTTTATGGGAGGAAGGGTTAATTAAATTATACCATTAGGTTTCTTTAAAAACTTGCACATGCTTCTGAGCTTGTAATGTAATTTATTTTGTATTCTTGTAATGATTTTAATGCGCTTTACTCGTGCGAGTTGTACATGCCATTAAACTTAGAGTGCAGCACTGAGAATATTACCTACAACTGATTACCTAGACAATCTTGTTATGTGTGCTAACCTCACAGTGTTTCATCCTTAGACTTGCTCAAGTCCCTTCATTTTTAACATATTATATTGTCTGACATATTAAGAAAATGATAGAGATACAAACTATTCAGTTAAACCCACCAATCCGGATTAAAAGAATGAAAGGAGCAGAATGCTTTAATGCTGTATTTTCTAAGAGATAATAAAAATTTATCCATCATATGGGAGATTCTCTTACTTTCAAATATATGCAGACAAAATTATTTTGATAAAATAAGAACCCAGTGTTTGATTTCCGAGGAATCAAAACCTTTAGGAAACATTTTGTTAAGAAATTAAAACCTTATATTAGGTGGACTTGGGCAAGTCTAAATATCTTGTGGTGTTTCCTCCACTACCACCATGCTTAGTGAACAAAGCGTACTTACAGATATAAGTATAAGTTTATCTTGAATTGATGCATGTTGTTCATGCAAGTGTACATAAGGCACCGCCTCTATCTTCCCTGAAAGTGAAATTTTGCATGTTATCATGTTCTATATAACTTAGGAAGAAAACAAAAAGCCAAATGGGCCTTGATGTGCTCACTTGATAATATGCATGTTCTTCCTTACATTTGATATTTGCTGTTATTAAATTTTAATCAACTATCAATAATATATGTTTGAAAGAAATAAGCAGTCAAAATCTAGCTCCAACACAACTAGAAATGTCATTTTCTAGAAATTTCTAGAAATAACACATCAATACCTTTTTACAGACATATAGAATATAGAAACTGTCCGGAGCAGACGCGAGAACTTAACACAACCTTAGTGAACAGTAATAAGAAATACAATCGTTGTAAACAGAGATGACAAATAAACAAAACTGCGGTGAACAGACATGAAAAATAAATACAACTGTCGTTAACAGACATGAGAAATAAGTACAACTTTTGTTAACAGTCATGAGAAATAAATACAACTGCTGTTAATAGGCATGAGAAATTAAAACAACTGCCTTTAACAGGCATGAGAAATAAATACAACTTCCATTAACAGGCATGAGAAATAAATACAACTGCCGTTAACAGGCATGAGAAATAAATACAACTGCTGTTAATAGGCATGAGAAATTAAAACAACTGCCTTTAACAGGCATAAGAAATAAATACAACTTCCGTTAACAGGCATGAGAAATAAATACAACTGTCGTTAACAGCTATGAGAAATAAATACAACTGCCGTTAACAGGTATGAGAAATAAATACAACTGCCATTAATAGACATGAGAAATAAATACAACTATCGTTAACAGGTATGAGAAATAAATACAACTGTGGTTAACAGACCTGAGAAATAAATACCACTGTTTTTAACAAACATGAGAAATGAACACAACTATAGTGAAAAAAAGTTCATAACTATTGCTGATCCATTTCATTACCTACAAAAATATTCTTAAAATAACTTATTATTACAAGTAGTGTGACACCACCATTCCTTCATAAGAGTGGTTATGTAACATAATCCATTATAAACAGATAAACAGATATATCATATGAACAGGAATATTACACCACGTTGACTAATCCACTTCTCTGATCTTTATCAACTTAATGCGTTTTATTGATTCAAATTATGACATTTTCATTACGTTTCATCATTGTCAACCATAAATGACAAGTTTATCAGCTGATCAGTGAGTTTTTACTGGCGTGCAGCCTGAAGCTTGTACAGAGTTTGTTGCCCATCCCATGGTGCAAGTAAGTACTGCCCAGCCAGCCAGACTGACTACTGCTGTATGTAACAAATCCAATTGTATTTGTGAGTGACATACTTAAAAACTTCTAAATATGAAGAAAGAATAATATGAAAAAGGCAAAGCCTTGTAATGAGCGAAATGTTTGATTCATACAAAACAATTAAAAATCATTTAAAATCGCAATATCATACATGTATTCAGTATGACCAAGAATAGATGTTGACATTTCGTTTTAAGTCAATGACTGTTAGTTTTACA
>JAUMGZ010202798.1:0-12440 GCA_032359645.1 Pododesmus macrochisma | reverse complement strand
ATCAAGGAATGTCCAAGGTCTCAAACTGACACAACATCATGTAGCTCAAAAGGTGATGCTGGGATAATATGTTCGCCAGGTAAATGTTTTTATATATTTATGTCTTAAACTGACACACGATGTGTTAAAAAACAGTTTGATTCTAGTACAGATGGACAGAAATATATAAAACACATTTTCTGCTCTGTTTTGCAGCTTAAAACTTAAAAGCTACCCTCAATATATATGTGTACATTTTAACCGTCTCGCTGGTTCTAAACAATTAAGTGCGATTGCATTTGCACACAAATCACTCGGGATCCAGACATCAACATCAATGGACAAAAACCGATTGATTTAGTAGAAAATATGTCCTGATTCAACCACAACAATTTATAGCTCTTGATGTTATTCTAGTCATTGATACTGACCCAGTATTAACTCAGTGGTAGTTTCTTAGTTATTCAACTTGCCAAATTGCTACGGAATTTTCATATTTATAATTAGTCAAATAGAAAATATTTACTTTCAGTTTTAGTCATCATAATAGCCTTTCACCTCTTAGGTCCGATTCCCGTCCAGGGCGTCCTTGTGTGAGAACGTTGCCAGTGACTTGCCGTTGGTCGGTGGTTTAATCCGGGTACTCCGCTTTCATCCACCAGTAAAACTGGCACGTCCGTAAATGACCTTAGCTGTTGAACAGACAATACGCCCTTAACACAACAACAAATTCAGTTTTAGTCTATCAGTACTTTGATTGAATTCACAATTATAACATTAACACCTCGTGTATATGCCATAACTGTCTAAATCTAAAAAATCGATGACTATCATCAAATAGCAAGACTTGCAATGCTATCTTGTATTAACAACTAAAATTAAAATTGTAATTAGCTAATATATATTTCATGTGACGCTAATTGGACTTAGCTTTCTTGCGATTACGACTTATCTTTAGACACGACATTTCCATAATTGAATAAACTGTATTGCAATGACGGCATACACCTTTCTCCTAATGATAGCTTGCTGATGTATTTTATTTTCTGAAATTGTCAAATGTATGTAAAATTTGTTTGATAAAGGTGTAGAAATGTAATACAATTTACATTTTGCTTTTCAATACACATTTGACTTCGTCTCAAATATTACGTTTATTGATCATTTTGGACTTCTTTATTAAATGTGCATATTGCTTTACAGGGGAATACAGAGGTTTCTTCCTGGTGCCCTTTTCTATTTATACAAAAATAATTAGAATGGATCCAACCAGTTATAGTTACACCGTTATACCTGTTGCCATTGACCCCAATTCAAAGCCATACGATGTTGAGTATAATTCCGAATCAGAACAAATGATATGGTCAGAATACTCTGGAGGTCAAATAGCGAGAGCAAGTATAGAAGGTGGAAGGAAAACTATTCTTTATATCACACCAGGTTGGTAGGCAGATATATAAGCTACTTCGTATAATGTTGCTATAGTTACATTCGTTTAGGTGTGCTTTGTTGTGAATAGTACCGATATAGCTAATTTAGTAATATTTATTGTTTAATCCATTCATGTATGCTTATTTATCAATGTCTTTTCTCATCCTGTTTGTTTTACCTTTCCCATTTGGTAAGTGCATTTTTTTTACAGTTGATCATGGTTAAATATATCTCTTATGTATAATGGAATAGGTTGTCATTAAACAAAAGGATATAGAAAAACTCCCGTCGGGTGACATATTTGCAAAAACTCTTACTCAATCGCAAACACGTTGTTTACCTTAAAGTTTGTTGTAGATACACATTTGTGAATTTTCCCTTTTTATAGTTAATATTGAATTGTTGTTAGTTTTTTCTGTTTGCGTCTAACGTTTTCTTTTTTTAATTGCCAATATGCATGTCGATGGACTACCGGCTTTTGAATTTCGTCTTAGTTAAATACATGAAAATGTACACAAATAGGATATCTTTTAAATGTGCATACACATTCAAGACGGTGTTGCACTTTATGCAAGGTAGGCGATACATCATTTTGTTCTTGTATATTAATTTCCACATTTATTGTATGGTTGATAACGTTACTTGTTAAGTACATAAATTAGTTTCCCCGGAAAATCATAAAACAATACGACACTTAGTTTAATAACAGCTATGTAGTCAACGTGGGGATGGTGCAGGAGTTATGATAATAAGGACATAACACTACACTTTAATATCATATATAAAGTGCGACCTGCCAGAAATGTCTAGACTATTTTCAGAGATGGGGTAAAACAATCGATTAAAAGTAACACAAAAGCAAAAAACATGGATGAGTAAATTTATTCAAAATTGAGAAGAACTCGTTATGGTCGAGGTACCATTATTTGAAATAGGGAAATAAACAAAGAAGAAAGCGTTTATATCAAAATGACTTTTCTCATTCAAGGTACGATCAAATACACAAATTAAATATTCATATTGTACGGGAACCCCTTATCAAATGTCTTCGGTTCATCGAGTCAAATATGAACAATGCATGACGAATTTCATGTTTGAGTAATTGTATCATTTTATAAATAGATAAGACTGTATTACCGCTTGATCGAATATATATCATTATATATTCTTACGTGATGGCATTCACACGCCATTCTTTGAAACTGAAATAAATACAATCAATCAACATTCCAGGAACAATGGGTCTAGAACCTTTATAAGAATCATGATCATTCATTGATGATATAACGTAAAATGTATATGTCAACCGTCACTTGTAATATCCTGTTAAGCTGGTCCAAACAAAAATATAAAAGCATAGCATTGAGAACTAAAATGTTAAGAAAGTGGTAAATTCGAAAAACCAAGACGATATTTTAAAGCCGTAATATAAGTCCTTGAACATGGACAAACAAGAGGAAAACGTGGTACGCACACAGAAACAAAATCAAATGTACATTTATTAACTAAGAAGGGGGAAACATCACGGACTTATGTTAACAAATATAAAAGCGAAACCAGGTGCTCGCGATATGTAAAGCGTTTCCTGCAGCACACGTGTCACCCGCCTCAATTCTTCCATGATTTGTGTTCTCGATTCGCCGAAATCCGAATTATATGTGCATCTTTATCTGTGAACTCGACAACAAGAGTGGCGTTTTTTTCCTCTTATCAACCCTGGCAAACTTGCATAAAAGAACATGATGTGTCCTACACTGTGACGCTTCTAGAATGGATTAATCCTATAACCTAAGGAACAATTTCCTATATGACAAAACGTACAAGTTAACAAATGAACAGTAGAATAGTAGTCCCCTTTCAATATTGAACACATATGCACTTCTATGCTTAAACAACATTGTCAAGTCCTATTACTCTAAATATTTCGATAAAAAATTGACCCTAACATCTAAAGTATTATTTCATTAATTAATAACATAAACTAGAATATATTAAAACAACAGCAGCAAACATGCAAATTTGATGTTGACCACTCTGAAACCCTTGCTAAAGAGAGACCAGAAAAGTTCATCATGCATAGCAAGCCCTTGTGATATACTAGCACATTGTTTTTTATCCTGTAAAGGTTCACTATTTCCAGTGTTCAGAAGCAAAATGCTAAGTGGCTACGATTACCCTCGGGACTAGACCACCTGCAGAGGCAAACACAGAAGTTAGTAGAATACAAATATGCAATTTGAAATATGCTGCCGATATATGATATTTATAAGAGGAAAGAACCAATACCTTGAGGGATCCACACGCATTCCGAACCCCGAATCTTGTTTCGAGGCAAATCATTACTGGACGCTATAGAGAAAATGAATTTGGAAAAGACAAGACTCCGGCAAATCAAATATACAGAGCCAACGGGGAAACGGTGACATCAATTAACGATGGTTATGATGTTTAAAATCAATACACCATCAATAATTCAAAATTGTCTTGCCAAACTTTAAAAGGTGCGCGTAGTCAAAATAGGAATTTTTAAAACGTATTCCTCTGGACACGTGTTTCGAACAGCCAAGTTCTCATCAACAAAGACGACTTTATAATTGATATAGAATTATATATTACCAATAAGACCGACAGACGATCTGACTGACTTATTTACAAAAAAGGGTCAAATATCCACCAGACACAATAATTTAGACACGGAAGCATCGCGGCGGGTGACACATGTGAAGCAGGAAACGCTTACCAAATTACGAGTACCTTGTTCGCTTCTAGATTTGTAATGGAAGTTCGATATCTCCCTTTTTAATTAATGAATGTATATTTGGGTTGTTTTCTGTTTGTGTCCCATTCTTTCATATTGTTTGCCCATGTCAGGAAGTTAATTAAAAAAAAAAAAAAAAAAAAAAAACCTTGACATACTTTTAGGCACGCTTCTTATTTTTATTTTGTTTTTAATAAAGGGTCTTATCTGTTTTGCATTTTGACTCCAAAAACTTATAAAAAGAATAGATAATACAATTATAATTATCAAAAATAAAATACATAAATAGAATAGACAAAACCTTGGTAAATTAAGCTGCATAGGCAACACTACTATACTTTAAATCGAATACTCGTTCTAAAGTAGTAAATATGAGAACCAAGACAATATTTTAAAGTTATTGCCATGGGCAAACACAGGACTCACACAAAAAAACGAACCAAATATACATGTATTAAAAACAAAAGAAAACATCACGATGTTCTATTAAAGAAATAGAAGCGAAATCATCATATAAGTTGTTCTAATGATATGAAGGCACGTGCTGCTAACGTTATATTTATCATGATTATAAAAACATTCAGGCACTTATGTTTGGTTTTTTTTCAGAAAGCTTGATCACTTGCATAAGTTTGGACATAGATGATCAACTTTTATTCTATTCTGATATCGGCTTACATAAAATTGGATTAATTGATCTCAAAAGCAACACAAATACAGTTATAGTAGATACTACAAGTTATGATTCTTACGGAATAGTACATATCAGTGCCACAAGGTATAGTATCAAATAACATTAAAATGTTTTTGTTATTTTAGTGATTTGTATGCGATTTGTGTGCATTTACGTATAATGATTGGTATAACATTTAACATGCATAACACATTTGAGAAGATAAAATGTAAATATGTCAATATTCACATTGAAATGTGTCATTATTCACGTTGTAATGTGTACCTTTGAGAATATAAAATCTACAAACACGTCAATGTTTGCGTTGATATGGGTACATTAAAGAATTGTAACTTAAATAACACAGTGTGTATATTTTTCTATTGAGAATATACATGTGCGAAATGTAACATACTGGCGCTTCTTTTTGACCATATTAATGAACTTACGGCTTTGGAATATCATTTTATATTTCGTATTTACTACTTTATTTCTCAGAGCGGTGATCGAAATCGATGATGCTAACATTGGTGAGATTTTGCGAACAATTGTTTCATGTTTGATACAGTTTTAGTTCGTTTAGTCTTTTGGTACGAATATTAGCATCAGTTACAATCCAACACTATCTGGTTTCATGCTGAGTGACCCTCTGAAATCGGCCCGAATGGATTATAACTCTTTAGGATTGTTGTGACGTTAATTGTGTTCGTTTCATTCTTGTGCTGAATTGTTTTATGCGGCTATAGTTAGTTTGTCATTGTTTCGACGTCTGTCGATTTTTTCTGATACTCCTTTTTGACCATGTACAGTAAAGTCTTTTTACAACGACACTCATTATAACAGCAGACTCATTACAACGACGAGAGATTTGAAACAAACCTACAATATTACTATAATTTGCATTCATTACAGCCGCAAGTTATTTACGCTGACAACAAACTCAATGACAAACATGGTTGTTGTAAGGAGACTCCACTGAACATGGACCGACGGGTTTTGAATATCCTTTTTTCGTATTTACTACTTATTTCGCAGAGCTGTGATCAAAATAGCTGATGTCAACATGTGTGAACTTTTGCAAACCATTGTGTATTTAAGATGTATCTTTAGTTTATTTAGTCTTTTGTACGAATATTAGCATCAATTACAATCTAACAAATATGCCTTGCTATGTTATAATGGATATTTTACTTGATACGAAACGGATGACACAAAACGAAATCTTGGTATTACTGACTGTCTGTATCTTTACAATAAAGTTTAGTGTGTTCATACTTTATAATAAAATTATCAAGAAAAGGGAGTTCCTCGTCCTTTTTTGTTATTATAAATGTCATTGACTCATGAGGGTTACTGATCGGGTAATGCAATGTAAGTATGTCTCCTCGCTTGTGGTCACGAAAATGAAGCAATCATCAAGGTAGCGTTTACAGTTTTCCTTGGTGTAACACCAACACATTGTCGTCAAATCTTTCTGGAAATGCAACATACATGTAGTTTTTCTTCAAGGATACCCCTAAAATGTATCGTGTATGCTAGAGCAAATTTATTACTAGTTGTCGTTCCTTTTATCTAGGTGTAGTCCAAGTTGTTATTCTTAAAAAAGTTGTTTTTAAGCACAATAATAAGTCCCTCCATAATTAGTGGTTTTGAAACTCTCACAATCATCTCTATTCTGGATTACGTTCTAACCAGACATTGACAGCTTTAATTCCTCAAGTGAAAGACATATTTGTGTAGAGGCGTATCACATAATCACTGACGAGTGAAGTTTCTGGTGAAACCATCTGGACTATATAGATAAGAAAATCAAAGACATACCGTAGAAAAGAAGGGTATCGAGTAGGTCGCTTATTCTTTGTGTGTTTCAGAGGTTCTGCTATTATTGGACGTAACTTCAAATGTGTTGCTATGTGTGTATGTACGCTGCATTGCTATCTTTGATATTGTCGTAAATTTCTTTTGATTTATCGATACGTGGTAAGTCATAACAGTTGCTAGAATTCACTTCCAAATTACCTGAGTAGTGTGTCTCGTTTTTTATTATGTTGACATTGTTTTAAGGCTGTATCTGCTGATTGTTTATTGTGGCGGTCTTCATTTCGGATTAGTTTTTTTAAACAACTGTATATCCTGAAGTTGGTCTAATGACATTTGCTAATAACGACTTTTGTCCATTATTACAATCGCCAATCCTTTACCAGCTTCTTTTATGAAAACCGTATTGCGTTTTGAAGGTATGTTGTTCTATTACACTCTTTTTTCTATTTTTTTTACAAATGATCCGTCATAATACATTTTATTTATTGAACAACTATTTAAGATGAAATTAACTGCATACTTCTTTTGTACGTATATATGAACATTTGTTCTTAGTGAGTTATACATTATCATATTCGTGAGTTAGTGTGAAATTATATCCATACTCTAAAATATGTTTCGCGTTGTCATTTAGACTATTCCTGACACGTTCATAATTCTAGGTTAAGTCTGATCACTAACCTCTTATGTCTCTGGATATTTCTGTTTTTCGTTGTTGTCCGGCCTTGTCATTAAAACATGTTTTCCTGTGGGATTTAAAGCAACATCCTTTTCTGAATATTCATATTATAAACAATGCAGTCCCTTTCTTGTATATTCTTTTTATAAAGAATGGACTCCCTTTTCTTGATATTCTTATCATATAGAATGAACACAAAATTATTACGGACCTCTATTGTAAAAATACAAATCTTCACGTCCTTGTCACCCGGCTTTTACCACGCTAGATATCCCTTATAGTATGGCAAAACGGATTTGTATGATACAACAGACTACAAAAGACAAATAAAAATAGAGAGCTAAAAGAGTATCTAAATAAATAAACGTATCAGGAAAATCAATGCTTGTATAAACATCACATCAGATAATTCGATTGCAGCTCTGATAAAAATGCATAAAAGGTAAACGAATGGACAAGAAAATATTCAAATACTAGTGCCGATAATTGAAGGAACCACAACATGTTGAATGCCACACCACAGATTATTTCCAACATTTGGATAGTAAGAGAAAATTGCAGTAAAAGCCAGATGATCGTTCGAAGACATAATAAAGACGAGCTTAAATATGTGGGGAACTCACATGTTGAACATGTGACTACATGTACATAGATGAGAGCGAACAAAACACTGAAAAGTAGAGAAACAATTAAAACACTTACGCAAAATGCCCGACTTGCAAAAAAAAACTACATCGGACAAATCGGAAAATTCAAAGCGAGAGTTAGGGTCCATCGCCATAAATCAAGAATTAAAGTGTCCGAAATACTTCTAGTTTAATATATAGATATTGCATATATATTGCAAATTATCCTTAATTTAAAAGTGCCGGCAACTGATCAAGGATTGTTGTGTTAGCAAGGTCGTATGCGAATAAATGAACGCCTACGAATGTATTGCTTAATACAGTGGTTTTGGATTGACGCTACCGTAAAGTTCTTCCCAAACCGTTATGTATTTATTGATAACAATAATAAGGAACATACTTACGTTTTACAAATGTAAATGTGTATACACAAAAGGAGTTGACATTATCTATACATTCGCAGTGAATAACCATAGAAACTTAAAAAAAAAACATTTCTCTTCTAATTTCCGTAATGCATGTTATATGTTATGACACCAATTATTTAAACTTGGCATTTTTTTTTTGTAGTTTACAAACAAAGACTTTCAGAATTAATACACTCACTTCATTAAATTCATTAATCATACATGTTTTTTTCGTTAAAACGCAGATTCGTCTGTCCCTGATTGGCACCAATTTTACAGTTTAATCTAATGTTTTATTTTCTACTTCCAAATTGACAAAAGTAAATGCCATCTACTGTTTAGATGCCTAAATTACACAAGTAACAGTAGCACTGGAACGCTTTATTATAATATATTAAGCATTGCAATCATATTGCATGTTAACCTTCATTCACACGATCTATTATCACAAACTTGCACGAGTAGTCAGTGAAGCGCATTAATTAGTAGTTGGAGTTTTAAAAAGTACACGATACGCGGAATACGAAACAGACGTGCCAAATGTATCATACCAACGATAACTGCGTTTTAAGAAACAGTCACTATCATAGAACACATTATGTGTATCGTGCATTGTTTATTGTGGGTCTGTCTTTGCGTTTGCATAAAGCATGCGATTTACTGGATAATTAATACATTTCCTGTCTGTTTTGTTTATTTTTATATTTCATTTCCTTGTTATTTCATCAGCCACATTTGGCAGTACTAAAATGCCTTATTTTGTTAGCGTAACGCTTAAGATTGTAATTGAAAAGGAAACATGTTGAATCAATATTTGTAACATGCACACGCGGATTTTGGTGGATTGCAAATTTGTCATAAAAATGTGTTTCTTCTAGTTGGCATAATGCTACCACTGCTATATGAAATGCGACAGCACAAATGCACGAACAAAATCATCTCTATTCATGCATGCCACATAGATAAACCTTGCTGAAGCATTCGTATAGTCCTTGCAATCTGTATTCATACACACATGACATATCCAAATGTACATTTTGTACATTTTGTACATTTTTAATTATTATGTTTACATCTTGTACAGGGATTTATATTGGACGATATTTGATCCTTCTACATACAAGATCGAAACATGTAAATACGATGGTTCAAAAAGGCGAACACTTGTAAATTTGGGAACAAATGCTGGAGTAAGTTCATTAGCGCTTTCAATTCATGGTAAGAATATTACAAAGTATGTTACATATTTGTATTTGTTTTTTTTTATTTAACTCTTGCTTACCTTCTGAGTATTTAAAAGCAAATTTATTTAAACACTTTTTAATACAAGGCAATACTTAAATGATTCCTTCAGCTTGTGTATACTACTACTTATTCATCGTATTGTAAACTTTGTTTGTGGTAGCAATATGTACATTGGTATGGACATTATAGGGTTCAATAGGGTACTGCATTCCTAATAAAAGTACACATATTTCATATATTTTCTTCAATATTACGACTGTTATTATATAAAAAATAAACAAATATCGGTTGGTGTTATGTATACATTGGAACAGCAAACTGCAACGATATTTCTAGGATTCAGATCGGATGACAGTGAAACATATGCTATATTGCCAGCATGTGTTGTGAGGCTGATTTGATCCAGTCAGAAACTCCCACTTACCAATATCGGAGGCAGACATATTGTTTTATGTCTCGCTTGTGTAACCAAACATACTTTTGAATATTGTAAGTTTTAACTGGTTTCAGAACTTATCAGAATAATAATTTTTTTATGAAACGTGATTATAAATATAATACATTCTTTCCTCAGTCTAAGTGTATACTTTGCAAACATTTCGTCAGTTTTGTCAACATGGTAAGCAAAGCATGTCTCGTCTTAGACTGTTTACCGGCGTGTTTCGGACATGTTTTGCAATGCAATTTCCAATTCAATTTATTGTTGGAGTGCCCTTTCAACTTTTGCTATCATTAAACTCATAAAAGTGTCTTATCATCTGTTAGATTGGGTGAAATGAAAATGCCAATGACAGACTAAGCAGTATGACAAATTCGATTTTCGGATTTGTGTAATGTGGTTTGAGCTCATGTTATTTGTCTAGAATAAAACAAAACTAACAATATTGTTAAATCATGGTTTTAGGAATGTCGATAGTTTGCTCTTTCTACGTATGCGTTAATTTGTTCGTGTTTTAACAGTTGCAATATATCAACGAAAACGATATAAACGTTTAGTTTATATTCATAGATTAAGTATAAATAAAACCATTGAATTGTAATTAAGTAAGGTTAACAAGTTGACTTTTATGAATTGCCTTTTGCACCTAACGTTTCTAAAACATAAATTTATTCCTAATAACTGCAACAAGTATAAAATCTCAAAATTGCTTATAACATAAAGTCTAAAATGGGCGAGCATTTCAATTATCTGTGTATAAGAGGTTTGTGTCTAAGATTGCAGGCCTACCTGATTGTTGAGCCATGTTCACCAACTGAACTTAACAACATTTTCAAGCTAAACATTTAGTTAATGTCGTTAAACTAGGGGCATGGTAAGGGATCAGGGAAATTATGATTGGTGTTATCAAACGCAACGCAAGATTTTAAATGGATGAAATGCAAATATGTTCAAGATGAATAAATTATAATTCTTTCATTTTGTCTAATGTACATACATTAACATTGTTTTGTGTATCATATTGTTTTATGATATTAATTTGAATACAACAAATATTCAATTATTAAGTATTAAGTATTCTCATACACATCAGCTTAATAAACACATTCATATAAAAAGGTTAGTTTTACCATTACATAGAGAAGTGTAGCAAAACACATTATAGTGTCCATACACATCTTTAACAACACATAATGTTTGTTTGATATATTTTTCATATTTAACTAAAGCATTGTATCGCACTATAATTGGGTTTACTGTTATCATATACATGACAATTGTTTTATTTCTATAACTTTAACAGATGGATTTCTGTATTGGTGTGGATACACTAATCCAGGATTTATAAAAAGAAGTTACTTAAATGGTTCATCAGTTACAACTATAAGCAGCAACGATATATCTTATTGTACAAATCTGATATTTGTGGATGAACAAATGTACTTGACAAATGTGGTTGATCGGTATGCATTTCATATATTCATGATGTACATTATTTATGATATTATAATTAAGTTATGTTAATATATATTAGCGTATGCATAGTTACAACATAAGGTTGTGATACACAAACACTTTAAAAAGATTTAGCTGAAACGGTGCAAGTGGAGACTTACAATATGTGGTCTATATTATGAATTTAAATCAGAACAGCTTTCTATTATCTAAAATTGTATTTAATTTATAATAATGTAAGTGCATACATACATATATGCATACAAAGTATATGCTAAACATGCCCAATTATAACATCATAATATGTATAGTAAAAAGCATATAGACAATACATAGACACATTTGAACAATTTGCATCTCACATAGCAAAGTACAGGGGCATATAGAAGAAAATTATTCGAATCTAAAATTATAAGATTGCATAAAAGTGCCTATCATATGCATAGGCTTATGAAAATACACAATGAACTCACATTTAAATGAGTTATACTTTACTTTAGCAATACATGTTCCGTAAATAAAAATGTCCATATGCAATGAACGATCTAGCTAGTACATTACATACTACTGTGGAAATCAACACGAACAAGGTATTCCTGTAATACCAAACACGATTACTACATATTATGACATGATTTTTAGGCTGTCTCCCTTTCATCAAGCATTCCAAAATTAAGTGGTATTAGGAACACACTGCATTAACAATTCTTATCTAAGGGCAACCTGAAGATGACGGTTGATATTGAGCTTGGCGTTTTATCGAGAGCGAGGTCATAGAAAATATTTTGTTAATTGAATACCATTGTAAAACCCGTCTCACATTGTTAGTTCATTCTGCTGGTGACTGTTTGATGAAGCTAGTGTTTGTCAAAAACATGTTTTTCTGTGTAATCTATTTTGTCGTGTTTATAAATTACCTATGTGCTA
>JAUMGZ010202797.1:0-23126 GCA_032359645.1 Pododesmus macrochisma | reverse complement strand
GCAATACACTGAAATGGCACAAAAGCATCGGCTGACACATGTGTAGCAGGAAACGCTTACCATATCGTGAGCGCCTGATTTCGCTTCCAGTTTTTTTTAATAGAAGTTTGCGATGTTTCCCTTTTTGTGTTATAACGTGTATGTTTGGGTCTTTTGTTGTGTGCGTCCCACGTTCTACGGCTTTTGAACATCATCTTGTGTTTTCGTATTTATTTCTTTAGAAGAGACAAGAAATCGGCAAGACCAAAGCTACAACGCCAAAGAAGGGCGGGAAGGGGAAAATCACGATAGTAATGATGGATAAAAATCACACCCCAACATTTAAATGTACGCGCAGTCAAAATAGGAATTTTTAAATGTATTCATCTGGACACATGTTTCGGACAAACCAGTCCTCATCGGCAAAGGTGACGATATAATGTGTATAGAATCAAAAATGATCAAAAGACAGACACCCTCTTTCCGAAATTTAGACCTTCCAGAAATTCCAGGTATACCCAAACAGTTGGGCTGCTAGAGATCACAAAAGAGCAAAAACTAAACTGATAGGTTAAGAGTTTAGAGTAGACCCCTTACAATTAACAGTTTAAACAAATTCCAGTTACCTTTCGTTATTAATTTCTTATTTTTATTTTCCTTTTGCGCTCCCCGTTTTCTATGGATATGATCATGTCAATGGCTTGTTGATTCTACAATATTGTATCTTACAGTTTTATATAGATGTATGATTCTACAATAAAGATAACTGTTTTAACTATTATTTATGTAAAATATTTTCATCGCAATTTCTTTTTACCCTGTGCTTTATATGCAAATGCTTTAAGAACCATTCAAAGAGGTATTTTATTAACAATATATACCGATAGTAGCTTTAACATCATCTTATTGCTAATAACATCACTGTTATTACTTATGATCATCCTTATTTCAGTATCAACGACCAGAACCAGGAATACGTGCCGACGTATTTGTCATAACAACAAATTGATATGAAGAAGTGTAAATGTACAAATCAATTCGTAATGCATTATCAGTTAAATGGCCGGTTACAATGGCTTAATATATTTTACAATCATTAAACCAATGATTGTCATTTTGAATAATGATATCTTTATTTCTCAGATAAGAACAACCTTAAACTCGATTGACATTTGAAGATAAAGAAATTCTTTGCATCTTACAAAAAGAAAAAAACGTGTATCACGAACAAGAGTTTCTGCTCTTGTCATATCAATGTTTTGTCACACACACACACACACACACACACACACACACACACACAACTAGGAAGGCAGAGAAGCGTACGTTGATAACGCTACCTTGTTTTATTGGTGAACGCTATCTTTTTCTGATATGAAAAAGATAACAGCTATCATTCTCTCGTGGTAAGAAGTTTATTTGCAAGGACGCTAATGAACTGTTACACTTTACTAGACATAATTCCTTATCATGGTTTTGAGCAAGAGGAATAAGGAATTATAGTTTGTAATGCACTTTGAAAAACGAGTAGTGCGCAGTGTATATTATGAAGTAATCATATACGATTTGTTTCAATGAAGACAACTTAATATAATGACCAGGGTGTGTCATTGGGTCGTGGTGACTTAACCAAAGCACTTTTTAAATATTCGATGTGTATATTTATATTGAACTAACTGTGCGGTGTAAACATTTTGGAAATTTGATCAATTTAAACGGGCAGAAATAAGACAAGAATATATTAGAAGTCTTGTTAATGTCACGATGCTTAAATCTACCATCTGGTGTGTATTGCTACTCTGCTTGGTAAGTATATAGTTTTTTATGACGTATTACACACAATTAAAATATAACTGTTAGCTGTTCTTACAGCGAGTCCTCTCTTAGACGAAAATGTGTGTTTATTTTTATTTTAAAATTTCACTTTTGTGAGTAAGATTAACATTAACACATAATCAGTAGGTGCATATTTAGATATACTGGAGTTGACGACACACCCTTTTTGATCCATGTGTCATAGTATATAACTAGTACGCACTAAGACTTATCTTTTTGCAACAAGATTATTCTAGAAATCATTTTATTTCCTATGCACTATCGTACAATCTGTCAAACACTCCGAGGTAAATAAAAACACTGTTTTGTATATTTCTAACAATCATTTTTGTTTTATAATTGAAAGAAACTCAAACACTAACATAACAAACGAGGATGCCATAAAGCTACACTGTTGAAAAAACATAACTAGATAATTATCAAGCGGTCAAATTTCTTCAACTTGTAACTAAGGAAGCCAATGAAGTAGATTTTCACGGTACATAAATGTCAATGCTTTAGTCCGTACTGAGTACTACTCATATTTTGGTTAAGTAATAATATCTCACCTGTATCGATTGAAAAGCGTCGTTTCGAAGGAAGTGTTTATAGTTACAAGACTTACTCTCATTTAAAAGATAAAGTCCGACACGAACACAAGTAAGTCATTGTCCAAAGACTAGTATGACTCAAACTTTAGTCTCCAGTGAATGACAAAAAATATACATATTTTGGACAAGGGACAACATTCAAATTTGAACCTAATGTGTGGAAACATAAACTTTATCCATACTTTGTTTAATCATGATATTTCACGAAACAGCCAAATTCTTTCCATTTTTGAAGAGCAGGGGTGTCGTGGAGCGCTATAGAGCATACGTATAGAACAAAAGCTGTTTACAAAATGCAATCACGAAAAAATAAGCAGCTCAGCACTTTCAATCTGTATCGAATCTGTTATATTTAAGAACATATATACTATGTAAAAGTAAAATCATTCCCCAAAAATAGATAAATTAAACACAACGTTGCTCTGGTTCAGGGGTGACATGCAGAATTTGTTTATAAACAAAACTAAGTTCCTATATATCTTCTTCAACTGAAGAGTGGATATTTCTTTGTTCTATCGACACGAGTTAATCGACTTTCTTCCAACGGTTGAATAAAAAGTTTAATCTCGTATAATTAAATATATATATATATATTTATATATATATATTTGTGTATATTATATACTAAATATGTTCACTGTGATTAAATATTTAATAAGAAAAACTCATTTGGAAATGAACCAATTTGTAAACCTAAAGAGGTTGCTCACTACATCGACATGATACCTTAATATGATAAATATAGGTTCCCCAACTAGTTATGATTGGAAATCGGGTTTTATAAAACCCGGTATCCAATCATGACAAGCTGTGGTGTCGTTTTCTCCTACGATTTTCTGACTGTAAAAATATCGCTTGTTGATATTTGGAATCACCCGTGGCAGTCGACGTCTAGTCAAGTCAAATAGTTATCTGGATCCAGGCACTCACGAGGAATAAGGAGGATTCGTTTATGAACTCGGGAATTAAAATTCTTTAGAAAATAGGTAAATATACCGGTTTGAAGAATGAACTACATCAGGTGCGTATGTAGAGAAGGTTTAAATCGTTCGTGTGAGAGGTCACGATATTGTGACGTCACTCACTAGGCACTCGCGAAGAAAAAGGAAGAGTCGTTTTTGAACTCGGGAATTTAAATTCTTTAGACAATAGGTAAATATACCGGTTTAAAGAATGAACTATATCAGGTGCGTATGTGAAGAAGGTGTAAATCGGTCGTGTGAGAGGTCATGGTATTGTGACGTCATTTCTATTCAAGTTTTAGCCAAAAGGAACAACGCTAGGTGGTATCTAACATGTGGGATAAATTTATAAAACCAACCTCTCCTGAGTGATGTAACCTATATAGATCGTAGACGAAACAGGTTTGGAATCATCTGCACAGAAAGGTGCAATAGACAAAAAGAAGTAAAGTAGGTGGACCATTTAGGTTTGTTTGCTAAAAACGACAAAACCCATACATTATTTTTCTATTGATAATGTGAAATATAGATATTGACTTTGCACTTACGTTTGGTTGTGACGAGGGCTGGGTATTCCCAAGCAATCTTTAAGAGAAACCCTTTTCAAAATTCCTATTTTAACTGCGCATTCAACTAATGGATGGCAAGACCACTTTTGTATGATTGTTGGGATGTGTTTTTAATCTACACTTCCAAGGTCTCTTTTCGTAATTAATCCGGATTTTTAGTCTATTTTAAATTAATTTTCTCTTAATGTCCATTGGAGGCTGTTGTTTTCTAGCTTGGTTTTGTGTAATGCGTGAGGTCTTATATATTTGTAAAACATTAGAATTTGCATGCCACTTGATCAGGACGGTAGGACCTTGGGAATGTTTTAAAGACTGAGGATAGTATTCCAATGGAATCTTATATTCTTACTGAAAATTCCGATATAGAAATTCAGAAATATTGTGATATCAATCAGGATCCAGTCTCTGTTTTAAGAGTACCAAGTGTATACACAGTTAAATTATGTACAATGGCATAACACAAGGAACAACTGAGGTTTATTTTTTGATGCGTTATGAGCACAAAAATATATTTTTTGTTAACTTTCCTGTTTTTTAATTCTCAAGATTCAATATTAGATACATGTACATGTTCAAAATGGCGGTATAACAAACTATAATCGATAATTCGTGTATATTTGACAAAGGTTTAATACACCGCGAATGTTCATAGTCCATCCTTCATATCTGCACATAACTACAAAACTGTTAAATATTTAGAAGGAAGGCCATCCCATGTATGAGGCGTGTAGAACGCACGATGTGACGAAGGTTATCTTTTAGTAACGTGCAGTTACACAATCATTTAAGTGGACACGGAAATCAGTTTGCAATTTTGCATTTTTTTAGTTTGTTATCGTGCTGCAATGTTTGAAGTGTTTTGTTAGTAGCATGTAATCACATATTATATCCTAAAGATAAACTAATGGTTACATTTCAAGATATAACATCAAAAAGATGATATATCAATGCATTATTTCAGATTGTGGTCATCATGTATACCAATACTTTTCCGTCTTTTTAAAAAGAAAGAAGAAAAATACAGATTGTTTTCTGTGCAATGCAGTTTAGTCATCATTCAGGAGAGAAATGTCTCAATGATATCACATAAAAAAGTGAACTAAATAATTGTTTGTATTTATGTTAATTTCATATTGATGTTGAAAAAGTAATATTCGATAAATAAACCAATAAATCAAATGAAACAGGAAACATGTTGCTATAAAATCAAATGCACTTTCAATTTCTATCATACAGATTAGCATTTAATGATAACGTACACAGTAATACGTTATTAGCTAGATTGTATAGATAATCAAATTCACCAAGAAGAAAATAACTAACACATTGACATGTTTAATGATTACGTGGATGTGATGTAGTAGGAACGTGACACAGAGATAAATAATTCACAAAGTATGTATACATCATTTCAGATCAGGAAGTTACTGAAAAGGACATGAAAATTGATACCACTCATATGTTTACTTTTGATGATAATCGTTTAAAGCTACTGTGTGTGGGGAAAACTAACACCACTTTAATCAGATGCATTGATAATTTACTCCAGACGTGATCGATCATGCAATTGAGATAATGTTATGGAAATTTGTTTTATCACTTGGTGTATACACCATGAGCTCTACACAACGTATAAATTAGCTACTGTAACATTTGTAGAAAATAAAGCCTCTCATTCTATGGATCAGAGTGCATGCCATGGTTATTAAAGTAGAAATAGTGACATCTAGTAACGTGTTCTTAAGTCGTGTCCACTCTAGATTTAGTTTCACCAATGCTACTTGTTTCATAAGTGAACCTTGAATGTTCGCCTCTCTCACATACACCGTAGGGTTACCGTATCCAAGTAGCATTGTGCTTCCGAACACTTGTTAATCTAAACCTTTTACAAGAAGCCATTGCTGAGTGTGAGGCATGTCATCACTTATTCCCGATTCATAACGGTCTGTCTGTCTGTCTGTCTGCCTGCCTGCCTGCCTGCCTGCCTGCCTGCCTGCCTGTCTGTCTGTCTGTCTGCCTGCCTGCCTGCCTGCCTGCCTGCCTGCCTGCCTGGCTGACTGTCTTTTGATAATATTTAATTTTATATAAATGATTACGTCACCTTTGTCGATGAAGACGGGGTTGTCCGAAACACGTGTCCATAGGAATACGTTTAAATTTCCTATTTTGACTACGTGTACTTTTAAAAGTTTGGCAAGACAATTTTGTATTATTGATGGGGTGTGGTTTTCTTACATCATAACTATCGTGATATTTCCCCTCCCTCTTTGGCTGTGTAGCTATGATTTACATAAGTCTTGTCTATTCTTAATTCATTTTCTCTCTAGCGTTCATAAAAGACGGCTGATTCGAAGCAATACCTGGAATTTAGGACGGGGTTGTCTCACATTTATTGGAGGAATGTTTCAGATTGCATGTTTGTATTTGTATACACATGTTTTTCTTTTTATTGAAAGAATAGATAAAATTCCTTCAAATGTTCTATTATTTAGATACATCATTTTTAATAACGTATGTGTTCGAATTACAGTATATGCTAACGTTGTCATATGATTGAACTGGAGACTACTTTATAATGTGAATAAAATGTTTCTATTTTTGAAATTCCATGTACATAGGGTTGAACTCGGTTGTAACATAACTTGATTTACTATGTTTAACATCTCAATGTTTTCTTATCAGACTCGCTATGCTTTCTGATGCCCTTTACTTTGGGCAATTCACTGTGTTTAACCCTAGTTACATATTATTTTTATACACAATATAACATTTTATCAATTTATTTTGTTAAATGTTTTAATTGACAATAACATCAAAGGACTTAAAAATGTAGGCCGATATTCTAAGTCAAAGACATTAAAAACAGTTATTATTAATTTACTATTCGTTTTCACTCTTCACTGAAAAACCTATACTTTTCATACTAAAACGATGGAGACAATGTCAATTCATTAAAGTGCCTTTCTCTGACTTTAAACAATATTATCATACATTTTCCAGATTGATCGAATTAGTACATATAGATACAATAACGCTTTCAATCTCCGTGATATTAGATATTGATATGAAGGTCAAATAAGTGTCGTGCTTAGATCTTCACGTTCCTTAATATAATTAGTTTATAGGTCAAAGGTAAAAACAAGAAACTTGTTGTAGGGAAATATTCGAAAATATGAAATGTTAACGATGGTCACAATAGTTTTGGAAAAGTTCACTTGAACTCGTCCAAAATCGAAAAAGCGAAAGGACGAAATGAAGAATAATACAGAACGATGACGACAGAAGTAACGTATATTATAGTACATGTAAACGAGAATATTGGTCGTATTATTCTTTGTTCATAATCTTCAATAGGTCATTTGCACATTTTCAAAATCACAATTTTTAGCAGAATAATACAGTCATTACAGCCACTCAACATATAAAATGTTTTGTTTTTCTTTCTATACAGATAAACAGCTGTCGTACTGATCAGATAGAACTGAAGATTTCATTATCAGAATACACGTTTATAAAACCTCCAATAGAATGTGAAACCATCGGAACCGATTGTACTCAATTTCGTGACCCTATATTTGCAATACGGGCTGTCAACTTTTCCAAGTATGTGTTCCAAGTATAAAATGGTAAATCGAAAAACCAAGACGATATTCTAAGACCGTAAGTCCATGGCCATTGGTAAACAATAAGAAGACATTGTACGCACACAGGAAAATGATCCAAATAAACATTTATTAACCAAAATGGAAACATCACGAACTTCTATTAAAAAACTAAAAGCAGAACCAACTGCTTGCGATATGGTAAGCTGTCCTGCTACACATGTGTCACCCGCCGCGTTGCCTCCGTGTCATTCCGGTGTATGGTAACCTTATCCACTGTTTAAAAAGGGAGCAAGTGTCACCATAAGAAAAAGTCACAGTTATGTTGACGAAAGAGCAAAGGACAAAAACCATTAAAAGGAGAGGACTAGAAGTAGCAACATTATTAATAAAGCAGAGCGGTAAAGATAGAATAAACACCCCCCCCCTCCCTTTTTGTTTGTTTTTTTGTTTTTTTTTGTTGTTTTTTTCTTTACCGTGCATTCTACTTGTTATATCAATATATTAATAAAAAATCATATATAATCAAAGACAGATAGACGGACTGACTGACTTGTGAAAGCCGAAATGTATATTAGTCAAGCACACAAATTAAGAATACAGGCAAGTATGAAGCCAAATTAATGACTGGTAAAAACTCAAACTATGACGTAAGGAAATTCAAGGTATGTATCAGAAACATATTTTTCAAATCCCCCCATTGTATCATGATGGCGGAAATAAAAATTCCTGAAAGCAGACCGAAGTTTTGGGATTGTAAAACCCTGCCTCAAAAGCTTTGATGTCAAACATCTTTCTAGATCAGTGAGAATACTGTTTTGTGATTATGTATTGTTAATTACACACAATTCATCTTTGTATTTCACTGTAACTTTATATTATGAGAATTTCTTTATATTTTTAACATTCTAAGTCATTTTCAGTTTTTTTTTTCTCTAACCCATTTAGTTGGTTTGACGTCAATTTAATGCCCGTCTCAGTTTGCTAGTTCATTCTTGTGTTGACGTTTTGATGAAAATATTGTTTGTTTGTCAATAACCTTTATTTTGTTGATACTCATTCTTCTTGTTTCACTTAAGATAGATATTTTTTTTAAATACGTACATGACTTTTAAAAGGACGAGATGATCAGCTTTCATGATAATGTTGCAGCTTCTAATACTATCCTGTAAATGGTTTTTCTTCTTTGCTCTTTCATCACTATAAAAGTGACGTATCCGTATTGTGACACGTACGTCTTTTTTAACAGCGGAAAGGGTTGTCATACATCGGAATGAAACGGACGCATCGCAGCAAGAGACACATGTGTAGCAGGAAACATATCATATCATATCGCAATCACCTGGTTTCGCTTCTATTTTTGAGTTCATCTTGACCGAAGGTCCAAGGTGGACTTTTCTCATACAAATCCTGTCCGTCGTCCGTCGTAAGTCGTCGTCGTCCGTTCTTGACGTTTTACATTTTCGACTTTTTTTTCCAAAACCACTGGACCAGTTTCAAGATGTGACCCTGAGGTCATAAATGGGTTACGCGCTTTGTGGTCAAAGTTCAACACTTTGGCATTTTTGACTTCTATTCCAAAACTACTGGACCAATCTCATCCAAACTTGGTACAATGCATCCCTATGGGGAAGGGGTTTCTGATTTGTTCAGATGATAAGGTGTGGCTTTCAGGGGCGCGTTTTTGGGGGCCCATATTACAAAATTTTAAAAGTCTTCTGATAAACTAGGTGGTCTAGAGCTTAATGATTTGGTGTGTAACAACTTTAGGGCATGGCGAACCACGTTTGTTCAAGGTGTGATCCTTGGGTCAAAAATAGGTTATACGATTTTTGGTCAAATTTTCAACACTATATATATATAGCAATTATTTCAATTTTACACATTTTCAACTTCTTGTCCTAAACCACTGGACCTGTTTTACCAACTTGGTAGGAAATATCCCTAGGGGAATTGGATTCAGATTTATTCAAATGAAGGGGAGTGACCCCTAGGTGGCCAAAAGGAGGAACATTTTACAAATTTCAAAAATCTTCTGATAAACTAGAAGGCCAAAAGCTTAATGAGTTGCTATGTAGTAACGTTAGGGTATGGAAAACCAAGTTTCACATTTTCGACTTCTTCTCCCAAACCACTGGACCAATTTCTTACAAACTTAGTAGGAAGTATCCCTGTGGGAAGAGGATTCAGATGTGTTAAAATGAAGAGTATTGGCCCCCAGTGGACGCCACTAGGGGCAAGAAGGGGGACAATTTGACAAAATTTGGATTTTTTTTTTAATAAACTAGAAGACCAAGAGCTTATTGCGTTTGTTAGTATTCATTTTAAGGCATGACGAATCAAGTTTGTTCAGGGTGTGACCCTAAAGTCAAAATTAGGTTACTCGTTTAGTGGTCAAATGTCAATACTACGTATATATAGCAAATATGTTACTTTTTTCACATTTTTGACTTCTTGTCCAAATCTACTGCACAGTTTTCATTCAACATTGGTAGAATATTTGTTCAAATGAAGGTTTTTAGTTCCAAGGGGAAAATTTTATAAAATTTCAAAAGTCTTCTTGTAAAGACGTTCGTGATGTTTCCTATTTAAGTTAATAAATGTATATTTGCTGTTTTTTTGTGTGTGCGTCCCACGTTTTCTTTCTGTTTGCCCATGTTCATGGACTTGCGGCTTTAGAAAATCGTCTTGGTTTGTCGTATTTACACAATACACAATATATTTAAACACCAATGAAAGGAAACTGAGTAGATCATTGTACAAATTCGAAACAAAAGTAATTATTATAGCCGGCGAGGACAAATCACTTAGGGAAAATCCAAAAAGCTGCAGTTCTTAAGGGTCCGTGTACATTTCATTAAAATTATCCTATTCATACTGTTTGTTATCATATTGAAATTAAAAAATAAATTAATATTCTATGAGAAAACTCAACCCTTATGTTTTTGCATAGCATCAGAAATCTAGATCAGACAATCCAACATTGTTTCATTTAAATACTAAATACAAAGTATGTCATGTTGACATTAAAATTCTTTTGAGACATAAAGTGGATAAACAATTGTTGAACTGTTAATTTGATCGATAGGACGTTTGTGATAAGTTGATTTTATTTATTTTTTCAGACCAAACGTTTGCTGTTTAGATTCAGAACATGAATTTACTCAAACAAATGTAAATGGTATACAAGATGGAAACAACTTCAATCTGGATGTATCGTCAAAATCTTTCTCGAAATCATTTTCGAGTCTTTCGGTAAGTTTAGATTGAATGTTAAATATATTCGTCCACCAACACAAGTTTGATTGTTTTCCGTGTTCTACGATGAAAAAGAAAGTATTTTGTATCGAAAATCTTTTCCTGGGTTGACGTGGTTGAGCAAATAGAAGTGTGTTCGCTTTGTGTGCAGAAAGTCGCTGATTCATTCCCTGACCGGCTAATATTGGATAAATTTTCTAAAGAAAAAAAGGGAATCCGACAAATAAAACACGAAACCTAACACAACA
Organism: Pododesmus macrochisma; assembly: GCA_032359645.1. Classification (NCBI taxonomy): domain Eukaryota; kingdom Metazoa; phylum Mollusca; class Bivalvia; order Pectinida; family Anomiidae; genus Pododesmus; species Pododesmus macrochisma. Next base: position 12,082 of record JAUMGZ010202797.1, on the reverse strand, counting down.
CATACATAATCTAACACATCTTTAAAGCACTCAACATTCTGACTTGGAAAGGGACCGATTGAAACTGTATCAAAATAATGTGACCAGGTGACCATCATGTCGACCATCAGTGCGCACTATTGCAGGCAGAAACTGTCTCAATAGGACCTAGATACTTGTTGAAGGCTTGTTAAGCTCCCTCACCCAACAAAGTTTAAACATATTTTTTGCCATAAATACAGCAAGGGATTTGGCATAATTTATTACCAAATTAACGACGCCCTCTCCCGACATATAATTACAAATATATAAATGGTCTAGGCAGTAATTCCAATATTCATAGATATATATTTATATATACATACATGCATACACATATACATACATACAACAATTATATTTATATCCAAAAACAATATTCAACATATGATAAGAACAATTATTTAAACATTAGAATATCAATGAGAGAGAGAGAGAGAGAGAGAGAGAGAGAGAGAGAGAGAGAGAGAGAATTAACTATGAAAGTATTAACTTTTTTATCATATATTGACACCTTTGCAGTTCGATCCCATTCCTTCCATATGAATCCACAAACATATATTTCGACTGACAACAAAGCAAGTACTCATAGGTTTTTTCTGGATCTCAATCCTATTTAATCTTTTCCGATGATAAAGTTAGTATTGACAGTATGTGCTGAAATGTATGCTTTGTAAATATATGATTTTGAACATTTACATTAAGTACGAATGGTTTAGTGAGTACAATCTTTATAAGCGTCAATGACATTTAATTGTGATAAGTCCATCGATTGGCAATCTGTAAGATAAATTGTAAATGCTCTTTATAAAGACTGTTGTATTAGGCTTTTCAGTATTTCCAATAAACATTGCCATTCAGCTAAGATGCATAATGTTCATGTTTTGAAAAAACGTTCATGTTTTTAATAAAAGTACTTATGGTTAGCAGATTAAGACTGGACTTTTGATATGAACAATATTTATAGTTTGAAGGGTTGAATCATAGATCTCAAAATTATTTTTTTATGCAGGTCTGTGATGTTGTGGTTTTTTTTAGTCCATCTGGACCAAAGGTCCAAGGTGGACTTTTCTCATATAAATCCCGTCCGTCGACGTCAACCTTTAATGTTTTCGATTTCTTCTCTTGAACCACTGGACCATTTTTATCCAAACTTGGTAGGAAGTATCCCTGGGGGAAGGGTACTCAGATTTGTTCAAATGAATGGGCTGGGCTCCAAGGGGGCGCCATTAGGGGAGAAAAGGGGGGAAATTGACAAAACTTCAAAAATCTTCTTCTAATAAACCAGAAGGCTTAGAGCTTAATGTTTTGGGATGTATTAACTTTTGGGCATGGAAAACAAAGTTTGTTCAAGGCGTGACCCTAGACGTTTTCTTATTGATTGCCACTGTCAATGGATTTACGGCTTTAGAATATCGTCTTGTTTTTTTTCGATTTACTACTTTCTAAAATAAAGCAGCTTTTAGAAATTGAATATAGTTCGATTGTGTTGACTGGTTGTGTATTATTCTGTAAAGATAAACTGTATAAAAGAAAACGATATTGAATATTTTCTCTTTTTGCCAAAAAAGATCTATATTATTTGTATTTTTAACTACCCGATAAAATGTGTTATTCTTTCTTTTCAGAATATGTCCGTCTGTATATATCTGTGGAAACATAATAAACAGCTCTTGTTCAAACCATCAACTCGGATAGATGGACGTTTTCGTCTATTTGATAATTCAATTGACACCAATGAAAAGGTTGAGTACAACCTAAAATATCTTGAATGCAATGACTATTGTCAATGTGACCGTTGTGATTGTGAAAACCAACCCGGTAAAACTACGGAAGATATAAGGTATTGATAACTTAACTAAAAGAAATATACAATAAATATATGAGAGAGAGAGAGAGAGAGAGAGAGAGAGAGAGAGTTGTTTGTTTGAAAAAAGCTACATGTTACCTACAGAATCTGTAACACCTAAATCCTGACAAAAAATACAAATGAGGAAAGCACAATAATAGAAATAATGTAAATGTAATTTTATGGGCGTTTATTTGCTGTTATAATGGACAAGGGTACAATGAAATATAACGTATTAGATCTACAACACGAAGAATTAATATATGAAAACAATGAGTTGATTAAGTCTAGTAACTGAAGTTTTTCTAGAACGTATAATTATGTAACATGTTTGACATAACTATATTTAAGTTAACTAGTTAATTATTTAATCGTCGCACATGCTGCCACTTTATTGTGCTGGTTTATTCAACAGAACGGTTTTTAATTATGTTTCTCTATCTCTTTATTTTTCTTACAACACAATTCTATATGTTTAAAACAAAATATAAAAGAAAAAGTACTTTATACGGAGATCCACAATAACTGTATCAATTTTGATAACATTGACGATTGATTCTTCAATCTGCTTGATTGGACCCTTTAATAGATTTGTTTTGTATTACAGATTGACAGTAGATGTCGAGATCATCTGTCCGATCAACATGTACGGTCCTGATTGTAAAACATACTGCACATATACAGATGACGATATCAATGGACACTATAACTGCTCTAAAATTGGAGATAAGCTTTGCTTACCAGGTAATAGATACCAAGTTAGTTTAAACAATATTTTATTATTGAAATGGCATGTACATAATATTCAAACAATAATTATAAAGGATTCGGAAACAAGCTATCAAGCGTATATGAATGCTTCTCCTTCAAGCTCTGTTAACAAGTTAAGGCTTTGTTTCGAATGTCATTGTTTCGTGACATTCCTGCCTCTTTCTGATTAATATATTGTTGTTGATGCTGTTGATGCATTTAATATAGAACTCAACCTACGAGGAAAAAAAATAATGCAATACCAGTGACGTATTGTTTAATTCCAAACAGGTATGTATAATATGTTTAAAATGCATGAAAAAACTTTGGATTAAGATCTAATCTATCCCTGAAGTTTAAAATTATTCACTTTAATTGTGTACAAGGCTGTTTTTAGTATTTTTTTGATGGAGTTTTTTTGTTTTGTACTTAACATCAGGTTGGCTTACCTCCCCTTTGACACCTGCCGTTGTTTATTTTTTTCTTGTCTATTTAAAATAAAGTTTCTCTTGCGATTTAGTCGTTGCTAGACGTGAAATCTTGGACGACGTTATCTCACACAGAGAATTGGTGTTTCGTCCCTTTTTGATATTTTATTTATTTGCTGCTTTTTCTTCTATTATGTGTTATGTAGATATTTGTATTGCTTATGCAATTTTGGTTTTTGCCTTGGAATTCAGTTTCCTTGGTCTTCATGTTCTACTTCTTTACATCATGATTGGGTATGATGATAATTCATGAAACCAACACAAGCATAATACTAAAATTTACATTTTGAAATTTTAGACTGGATGAGTCCGGAACTCAACTGTACCGTAGGAATAAATGACTGTTTAAATATAACATGTGAACATAATGGATCTTGTGTGGACGATGTAGGGAATTTTACCTGCAACTGTACGGACCCTTTCGAAGGGCGATTTTGTGAAATAAACATTGACGACTGCATTAACGTCGAGTGTCAAAACGGGGGATCATGTGTAGACGGATTAAGTAATTTTACCTGCAACTGTACGGATTATTTTGAAGGTCCACTGTGTGGAAAAAACAAGAATGATTGCATATCATCCATTTGCCAAAATGGCGGAACTTGTGTTGATGGCTTAGGCAACTTCACCTGCAACTGTACTGATTATTTTGAAGGCCCAAGTTGTAAAATAAACAAGAATGATTGCATATTAAACATTTGCCAAAATGGCGGAACTTGTGTAGATGGCTTTGGCAATTTTACTTGCAACTGTTCTGACAATTTTGAAGGATCAAAGTGTGAAATAAATAAGGATGATTGCATAAATAATGAGTGTCAGAATGGTGGAACATGTGTTGATGGCAACGGCAATTATTCTTGCAACTGCACACATATTTATGAAGGGAACTTATGTCAAGACAATAAAAATGATTGCAAGGACATTCAGTGCAACAATGGTGAATGTGTGGATGGAAATGATACTTTCATTTGTAAATGTGTTAACGGATATCAAGGAAAATATTGCAATGATTCCATAACGGTAAGGTCATTATAAGTAGAGACAGAGATTTAAAAGAACGTTCCTACCTATTAAAATGTTACAAAGTTTTATAAAAAAATGATTTCCTTTTGAATATCTCATCTTTGACAATGTTAAATAGTACTGGTCAGTCGAATGTTTTCAAGTATGATGATATTGATTAGAGTTAACATAAAATAGTAAATCGAAAAACCACCTCTCTTTGAATTCGTCATTCGGTAATATCTTGCAGACATTGATATACATTTATGTTATAAATAGAAAATGATGATTCTATGAACAGGAATTATATAAAAATAATTTATCACATTCCGTTACATGATAAAGATATACCCAGTATAAGGACATGTGAAAAACTAACACGTGTTGCACGCTTCCATATAATATGAATTAACAAACCACAATTTATAACTTGATATTGACAAACTGACAAAACAACCTGAAAAGAGCTTCAGTTCGCATACGATAACTGTTAATAGTTAAAATTTAAATTGTTTATCTATATAATTATGATATAAGATCAATTTGAAAAATTGTCAGAAACAAAAACCTATATTCATATTTTGAGGATGATCTAACGATACTTAATTACAAACGGGATCAGTGGAATCAACAGAACGAGAGACACTGACAAACCAACAATAGACGCATCAAACAATGCTGCATCAGAATAAAACGAACTAAACTTACGTCACAATTTCCCCAAGACTAGTTATCAATGCGGACGGACATAGGACGGTCATCAAGTGCGAAACAAGGCGGTGTGTTAAACCAGTTAGTAACGCTTCAACCTTCCCACTTCCCGCGTGAAACAAGAAGTCTTGAGTATAGACATGCATTTCAAAATTTGATAAATAACAAGAACTATCAAACGATAATGATTGGACATGTCATTCGCCAACAAAGTAAAGTAGGTTGGACGGCCAAATAAAGAAAATTAAGGATAATAAAATTAAACTTATACATACTCATTAACTGGCATAACATATTACATGTGCCTTGTCAAAACCAGAACTTTAAACATAAGGTCATATAAAAGATACTCTCGAAACAACAAAAGCAAATTGAGAAAAAGCAAGTTAACAACATAAATCACACATAACAACAAAGTATAAAAAAAAACTATGAATTTCTTCAAACCCGAAGTGAAATCAGAAAATCAAAAAGGAAAAACTCATATAAAATATTCATATTATTGTTTTATTTTGAAGGCAAATATCCATATCATTTTATATTGTAGTCGACATCATTAACACTACAGCACAGAACTGGACAAGATAGTTCTTTAAAAAATAAATGCATTCAGCTGTAAAAAAAAATAATGATAATTTAACGTGTTAATTTTACCTTTAATATTAAGTTTATTAATATAGATTAAATTGGTAAAAATTAAGCCTAGTCACACGTACATATTGCTGTTAAAAATGGCCACTATGCAATTAACGTGTAATGCAAATAAGTCGTTAAATGCTGTTTCAAAACATCTGATAATATTAATGTTAAGGTTAATTTCGAAAAAATAAGTTCTCCACAAAAAGCAGTAAATATAAAAAAACCAAGACGATATTCAAAAGACGTAAGTCCATGGACATTGGCAAATAAAAGGAAAAGATTAAACACACATTAAACAATTCTATAAGGATCACAGTAGCAACCTTACTATGTTATCTTCAAGTAAATGGGTAAGCATTTAAGTAGGTTTCATTAAACGATGTAAAACGTTATCGTTAGTACTGGGTGACTTACCCAATACTTTAGTCGTCTTTTGTTCATTTGTCTCAGGTTTGTCTGTTAATTTGCAATCACGTTAAGTGTCTGCCGTCGTCCATATTTCGTTAACTTTTCAAATGTTGGATTCCTCCACTAAAATGACTTAACGGATTCAATGTACATTTTGGATCACAGAGTTGATGGGTCTTAGTCCCAAGTGGTCTAAATTAGGAATATTTAACACAAAACTCTCTCTTCTGCTCGAACGCTATACTTACACCAGTATGCATGACTTTAAAACGGGGCATTGAAAGTTATCAAGTAAGTAAATCGAAAAACCAAGACGATATTCTAGGCCGTAAGTCCATGGACATTGGCAAACAATAAAAAAAACGTGGGAAGCACACAGAAAAATGAACCAAATATACATAAACTAGAAGCGAAACCAGGTGCTCGCGATATGGTAAGCGTTTCCTGCTGATGCCTCCGTGTCATTCCGGTGTCAAGGTGTTACCATTTAGGGGTCAAAGTTTAGCATTATAGCAAATTTGTTATCGTTTATATTTTACATCTTTTAAATAGGTCTATAACCAATCTGACTAAACCTAAATCAAGAGATATAGAGTAAATGTTGGAAATCGTCCTCAGGGAGACAACTCCAGGGGAAAATAATATCATAAACTGTATGTTTTTAGGGATAAAATATGTATCAGACTCATGGATCAAAATATATTAATCATTGCTGGGTAAAACTCGACTGAGCAAATTAAACTAAATTCTTTCTTTTTGCAAATGAAGTTAATTCGGCCGTGGCTGAGTGGTTAGCGCGTTTGCCTCGTGTCGGTACACTATTGAGGAGAATCCAGGGTCGCGGGTTCGAATCCTGGTGGCGCCATATCACAAGAACTTAAAATTGGGCACTCTTCTCGCGCCATGCTTAACGCGCAGCATTATTGGGTAGGAGAAGGACTGCTTGGCTTGGTGTCAGTATAATGTGTCCGAGTTAAGTATCATGTCAATGTGTCTGCGGTGTGATATTTTAGTGAGGCAGCACAATAAAGTTGTCATAAGTGCGCGCTGTCACAAGCAGACACTGTCTTTATATGACATATATATGAGTTAAAGGGACGCTAAACCCCAATAAAACAAACAAACAAACCAAACCCAAGTGTACCGACACAAGGTGAACAGATCCGGAATATACGTGAGTAAATAATTAGGAATAAAGTTAGGAATAAATATCTTTATTGATAAAAATAATGCACAACATTTGGCATTGAAAAACTCTGAGACAAAAAAAAAAAAAAAAAAAAAAACATTATTGTACATTGAACTATTCTTACTGTGTCATCCTACTATGACGAACTAGTGCACAAACACAAGCGTTACTTTATATTTTCCAATAAAACACACACAATTTGAACCAAACTCGGTAGTTCTGAAAACTCCATAATAAAGGCTGACGTCATAAGACGAACATCTTAATTTTGGCTTGCTATTAATTGCGGTGTTTGCTTGAAAATTTCAATCGTCATGACAATATACATTTTTTTCTTGTGTTTAGTCCACAATTCCGGTAGTTAAAAGGATTGTTAACTAGTTTAACAACATAATTTAATTCGTTGAATGAACGTTCCAAGGTGGTAGCTCAGATAAAAGTTAAGGCAAAATATCCACTTATTCTTATTGGTTCTTACTTTGTTTGTCATCATCGATTGGTCAATTCATTTGATGTATCATTGTTTTTAGCTCATCTAAAAATTTATTTTCAATTACTGTTCTATAACAATTTTTTTCGATAATATCACGAGTTTACCTGTTTATACCTTTATTTTTTTTAGATTAAACCTATTACCATTAGTATATCACAACCTTCAACAAATAGGCTTGATAGGACTCCAAATCCAGGTGTGTCGACGCAGACTAATCAGGTAAGAGATATACATGAGTAAACACTAAAAAGGTGGAATAACAACTGTTACATGTATTGATTGAAATAATACAAATTTTGGCACTGAAAAACTGAAGGTCCCCCCCCTAAAAAAAAACCCACATATAACTATACTAACCGTGTCATATAAATTTTTCTCTTCAAACAGAACACAAACAATTTTAGCCAAACTCGGATGATCTGATAACCCAAACATAAATGTTTACGTCGCTTGGTAAAAGCCTTAATTTTGGCTGGCTACGAATACCGGTTTTTTTTTTATCTTAGAACTTTCAATCGGTAAGAAGATATATCGTTTGTATTTATTGTGTGAAGCCACCTCTTCACGAGTTTAACAGCATCATTTTATGTTATTCTGAGGTTGAGGCTCGACTATGTTTTGTGACATAATTGTGGTTTTATTGAAGTATTATTTCGATGTTTGTTTCCGTTTTGCTTTGTAGTCAGTACCTTTGTTTCAGATGTATGTCTTCCTAAAGTGTGGTGTAAATGGATGGACACATTTTCCGAATAAAGAAAAAAATAGTTTTATTATAATTAAATTTGTTGATTAGGATTGGGAGAATCCAGTGAACAAGTGATTAACTCAAGTGGTCTTTTAATAAAAAAAAGTCTATAGATATATATTTTAATTAAATTTATTGAATGTAATCATGAGTATGTATTACTACATGTATCTATAATGCAACAACAACAAATAAAGACAAAAAAAACTGGAATATTGCAGAGATGTAAAGATGTAAGGGAAACATAACATAAACCATTAAAGTAATATAAACTGGTAAAGATCATGCATGTGGTAAAGCTATGTAACGGCAAAGTAATATAAACAGGTAAAGATCATGCATATGGTAAAGCTATGTAACGGCAAAGTAATATAAACAGGTAAAGATCATGCATGTGGTAAAGCTATGTAACGGCATTACTAGTAATTATTAATCACTTTATACATTGTATGTTGATTAATAATAGGTAATTAATTCATCATGACTTTTGTAAAGTCGAAATCTATGGAAGATGTCATAGTTAGTTTATAAATATTTCTATTTAGATTCTCACCAGCACCCCTAGTATATCAAAGGATAAGTCTGATAGTACTACGGAATCCAGTGTGTCAGCTCAGGATAAAAAGGTAAGTGGTAAAAGAAATTGTATGGGACACGTTGTATGCTTTATTACATATGTAAGTATATACCTTTATGATGCATTTTCTCAATAATTATTTAAAGGTCCATTCCGACTTGCTTCTTAAATATGTTGGTAGTACAACTAGTAGTTAAATTCTATATCTGAGCACTTAATCATATACTGTAAATATACATTCTCTGCTGTTACTATGTGTCTGAAATTATTATGATGACATTGATAAGGTAAAATGTCTCTTTTCAAGAATGAAATAAGAATTAAAAAATTGATTATATAGCAATATATTTTAATTGATAATTTGTGTACACCAGCTTTGTTGATTAACATAGTTTCCATATTAATCAATGATGCCTCATAATATATCACAAAAGTTTGCATCCTTATTTCATTTCTTTATTATCAACTCAAATGTATTTATATTTCATAGAGCACATACTACATTGCCGGAGGAGCTGGTGGTGGCGTTCTTGTCATTGTTGTTGTTATTGGTGCGATCATAATGTTTAAGAAAAAGAACGCAGGACAAAGGTAGGTCAGAATACAAAAATGCAATATGAAACATGCCTCCAATTAATATGATATTTATAAGAGGAAAGAGCCAACACTCTGTGTGAGACACTCCCCGTCCAGAATTTAAGGTCTAGCTTCGAAACAGCCGACTTTAATGGACGCTATAGAGAAAATGAGAATAGACAAGACCTCGGCAAAATCAAAGCTACAAAGACAAAGAAGAGCGGGGATGGGGAAATCACAATGGTAATGATGGATACAAATCACACTCTAACCATGATACAAAGTTGTCTTGCCAAACATTTAAATGTACGCGCAGTCAAAATATATATGTTTAGCGTATTCCTCTGGACACGTGTTTCGGACAAACCAGTCCACATCAGCAAAGGTGACGTTATAATTAATATAGAATTAAATATAATCAAGCGACTGACTGACTGACAATAAAGAAAGAGTCAAAATATCCACCAAACGCAACAATTTAGAATACGGTCAGGTAACTATGAAATTGAATCCGTCATTAATGGACGCTATAGAGAAAATGAATTTACAAATAGACAAGATCTCGGCAAAATCAAAGATACAAAGCCAAAGAAGAGCGGGGAAGGGAAAAATAACGATGGTAAATGATGGTCAAAAACAATGATAAAAAAAGGTGTCTTTCCAAAAATGTAAATGTACGCGCAGTCAAAGTGGGATTTTTTAAACGAATTCCTCTAAACACGTGTTTCGGACAAACCAGTCCTCATCAGCAAAGGTGACACACTTATATAAAATTAATTATTATCAAACGACTGACTGACTGACAATATAGAAAGAATCAAAATATCCACCAAACGCAACAATTAAGAATACAGGTACGATGACTGTATCGGGTCCATAACTCAAAAATAACTGGCAGAACGTTATGAATTTGGAATAAATCACGGCGTGCCTCACACACACCAATGTCTCCTCGGCAAAGGTTTCAGTTTAACAATTGTTTGGAACCAAAATGCTACTTGGACACGGTTGACCTCGGGGCTTTAAGAATTATTGTTGTTTGTTTCCAGTTAATAAAAGCAGGTATTATATAATTTGTATCGTATACAGAAATCGCGCCCTATATGCTACGGCTAAAATTTCTTGACCCATCAGACCGGCGGTCGAAAAATGCATATCACGTATCAGATTGGCGGGCGGAAAGTGCATATCACGTATCAGACTAGCAGTCTGAAAATGCATATCACAGTTTTCAAGACTCCTCGTAAATATACATATATCTATTCTAGAGTTATAGAACTCAGCTCACTGAAATTGGTGTACTTTATTTTTATTACCAAATTAATTTTCATTAAATTTCCAACTATGTCCATAGGTAAAGAGCCTGTCTCACACAGAACACTCAGGTTAAGTTAAATTAAAACTTGATATATCGTTTCCTTATGTTAAAGTATATGATAAACATAATAAACATGTTAAAATCCATACCACATGAATTATCAGCCCGAAAACCTAATATCAGACCGAGGGCTGATATGGTATGTGATATAATGTTTACCATGTAATATTCTCTATATACCACACATGTGACAATTATGTCGCAAAAATAACACAACGATGTCACTTAACTTGCTGTTTTCTGGTATTTCTAAACTGAATGTCGTCATTTGTCATGCACGCTTCGTCTTTAACGCGAAGTTTTATTGGATACCTAATGTGCTAAATTCTGCAAAAAATGCCCGGTATTTTTCATTAAACTTATTTTGGTGGAATATGTAGTAATAAATGATAATATTGTCACTTATTTGAAATGCTTTTTTTATTTATTAATAATTTGATAATAAATTCTCTAGAACAACGTTGAGGATTATTCTATTTTTCTATATCTCTTTTTCTTTTACATCATCATCGTCGTCGTAGTCGTCGTCGTCGTCGTCATCGTCGTCGTCATCGTCGTCATCATCATCATCAATCATCATCATCATCATCACCACAGTCTTATTTCCATTAGTATTCAGCTATCATAATCTTGTTTTTATGATCTGATAAACTATAGTATACTAGTTCAACAATAATGGAACTTCACATAAATAAACATTGATTTCTGAAGACGTCCATTCTGTATTTGATTTTCATAAAACGCTAAGGCAAGAGGTAAAACAATCAAAAAAGATCAAATTCTTGTAAATATTTCTCTAGAAATTATAAATTCAAATTGATCATTACCAAACTAAAGATGCACATACGTCGAAAAATGCATCTTGATTATTGATTTGTATCTTGCTAAGCCCTTAAACGTTTGAAACAGTTCTACAGTATTAAATATGTTTTAGGCATCAACCTGAACGTGGAAGCGGCAGTGTAATGTTACCAGAAAGAAAAAGTTCGGTAAGGGAATCGTACGGCTCGACAAAAGAGTTCATCGAGTTTAATTGTGAAAAGGAATCGACTTCAAACGGAGGGTAAATATTACTTTTTATTCTAAAGGCAATCATACCCACCTAAAAAAGCAAAATGAGATTAACTTTTAATATTTGCCTTTTTAGCTCGCCTTCGAAGAAGGGGGCTTATGGAATCACTCCGGCGTCGGCGTCGGCGTTGGCGTTGCCAGGTTAAAGTTTTGCTGCAAGTGTTGAAATGCACTAGTATACAATCAAA
>JAUMGZ010202786.1:0-12440 GCA_032359645.1 Pododesmus macrochisma | reverse complement strand
CAAGAGCAATTATATATTTCTTTTCACAAAATATTTTATGTTTTTATATTTGAAAATAACAACATCAGACTGGTTTATGGCGTCTAAAATACCGAAGTTAGTACACCCTTAATGGTTAACACAGGATTTCTACTTTCTTTGAGGTGAAAGGTTGGGGATTTGCTGAGCTGTTCTAGCACATAGCTTTGATTACTTGAACAATACACTTAACTGGCCGCTTGGATCAAAATGGTCTTTTAGACAGGTATTAGAAAATGGTGGTCCCATGTCTTTTTGGCAAAGCAGAATTGCTTACAAAAACCATTAATACTAACAGTAATCGAACAACATGGCATGAATCCAATCAACAGGAATAAAGATATATTAAGTTGAAACAAACAGAAAATCATATTTCTATTTCAGTAAAGTAACCTTGGCCTTCAATCTTTGCAATCTCAAATATGTATTTCTATTTCATCAAATGTGACTTTAACAATTTGCCAAATATTAATAGGGTTTTTCATTCCTAAAAAACCAACATGCAAGCTTGAGTTGAAATTAACTAATGATGTAACAAGTTTTGTTTGTAAACAAGGTCACAAGGTCAAGTAAATATTTTTCTTTGAGGAATGTAGCAATACCTTTGACCTACACAACCCAAAGTCAATAAATGTCTTTCCTAAAGCGAAGTAACATAAATGCTGCTTAAATCCAACAATGAATAAAAAGATAGTGTCCAGTAATGAGCCCAATAACATATATGTACTTCTAACAACCCAAAAATAATAGCTTTCTAACATTTCTAATGAGGAATCTACATACATAAGTCCAATTAATAAAGCTTAACATATCCTACAGAACAAACTTCTTTCCAGGCAAAAAAAGCCATAGCATCCAACTGTACCCTAAGTGTAGATAGAACTCTTGACCCTTATTTTCTACTTGTCTTCAGTTCTGTGCACTTTGCGTTTAACTACCAACACCAACAGAGTATAAACGCTTCATTCCATCTTTAGAATGTATTACACAATAATTCTTTATTGTTGTATTAATATAATGTCAAAATATACACCCTATGTAATGTACAAATATCAAGGACTGTTTTATCACTTACCTTGGGTTTCAAGTCAAACCGCTTCGTAAGTCTTTCTCGTATTAACAGTCCTTTAGTCAGAAGTTTCCAATTACCAACAGCACGAGCTTCACGTTTCTTAGATAGTAAAAAGATACAACTTAAAGCCACTATTTAAAATTTATTTATTATTCCTTAATATGCAATAGCAAAAAATTATTCAATATCGCCATTATCGGTATGAATTGAATGCATGCAGAAGACCATCTGTTATATACAGCTTACTGAAACAGTTTCTTTACTAACCTACACCATAAAGGTAATTACTCTCACGCTATTGAAGATTCCTACACTATTCCAAAGTTGTATTACGGTAGTAATTACGCTCACACTATTCACGAAATCCTACACTGTATCAAACTTGTATTAGTAATTACTCTCATGCTATTGAACAATCCTACACTGTATTAAACTTGTATCAGTAATTACTCTCATGCTATTGAAGACTCCTACAATGTATCAAACTTGTATTAGTAATTACTCTCATGCTATTGAAGACTCCTACACTGTATCAGACTTGTATTAGTAATTACTCTCATGCTATTGAAGACTCCTACACTGTATCAAACTTGTATTAGTAATTACTCTCATGCTATTGAAGACTCCTACAATGTATCAAACTTGTATTAGTAATTACTCTCATGATAGTGAAGACTCCTACACTGTATCAAACTTGTATCAGTTTTTACTCTCATGCTAGTGAAGACTCCTACACTGTATTAAACTTGTATCAGTAATTACTCTCATGCTATTGAAGACTCCTACACTGCATCAAACTTGTATTAGTGATTACTCTCGTGCTAGTGAAGACTTCTACACTGTATCAAACTTGTATTAGTATTTACTCTCATGCTATTGAACATTCCTACATGGTATTAAACTTGAATCAATAATGACTACCCAATATTTACCTCAGCATCTTTCTCTTTCTGTATCTCTTGTTCTTCATCCCAGGCTGCTAGTAATATATCCTTGTGCTCAACACACACAACAAAACCATCTAATCTACAGAAGTATATGATTACATGTATATGATTAATTTCAGTAAATGACCTATGATGCATCCTCACTTGATTTTCAATAGGAAAATTATTCTTAAAGTTTTGAAATGCAGCACTGGAAAATGCAGAAATTAGATGTGTGCAATTAGAAACCTATACATATGTGAATTACAGCAAATACCTTAACCTATTTTCTATTTGTATCTTTTAACCTATTTTCTATCTGTATCTTTTAACCCATTTTCTATTTGTATCTTTTAACCCATTTTCTATTTGTATCTTTTAGCCCATTTTCTATTTGTATCTTTTAACCCATTTTCTATTTGTATCTCTTAACCCATTTTCTATTTGTATCTTTTAACCCATTTTCTATTTGTATCTCTTAACCCATTTTCTATTTGTATCTCTTAACCCATTTTCTATTTGTATCTTTTAACCCATTTTCTATTTGTATCTTTAACCTATTTTCCATTTGTATCTTTTTACCTATTTTCTATTTGTAAACACTAAACTTTGTACATACAATGGATGAGAGAATCCACAGTGGGCTTCCCATCCTGTCATGGCTGCTACACAGTCAATATCTAGTTTCTTGGCAACTTTATTCAGTCCTGGAACTGCAATGTAAAAATATAAATAGCTATTCCATTCACAGGTACATGTACTTGGGGTTAATGTGCATTAGCTGTGACAAACACCGGGTTCTATGCATATATATGGGAGAAGGTAACCAGCTTTAATGGCTGACCTACTTTTTAATCGAGGTACCGGCAAAATTCTCTTGCTTCAAATTTTACAATTAAACACGTACTTTTCAAAACAACAACATCCTTCTGTCGTCCATTGGCGCTACATTGCGTTTAATCAGCACTTTGTCTCAACCTTGCTGTCACTTGTGCACTCATTCAGACTTCGATCAACTGAAGTGAGGGGGGTATCCTCGCACCCAATAACCTATTACGTCATCCAAGGACTATCGAAATTACAGTAATTGATATGAAGTCATACATATACTTGTGACATAACATTTACGCTGAACAATAAAATGTTAAATAAAACATAAATTTCTATATATCAGGGGTTAAAGTCATAGTACATGTATATACAACACTTACCCTTAAGATGCACAGTCCCCGCTGGCAACATTGATGGCATGAATAATTCTATATTTCCATAATCGTTTCTTGGTACCTTTCCCTTATAGAAAGGAAAGCACACAATAAATGTTTACGTCTTTAAATATGACAAAAAAGTTATTTTGGTTTGAAAGAAAAAATAATCTTGATCAAAATAGAAGCAAAGAAATGAAAGAAGAATTTATTTAATTTTTGTCTATTGTGAAACAACAGAATGGATATAAACAGGAAAAAAGATGCTTGTAAACTGAACTGATCTATACTCAACATCATTAAGAACACTGACTTCAAAAATGAAACATTCTTCAAATACACTTCAAATCCTCCATTTTTTGGCAGTTTGTGATTCAAAAGAGATAAGTTACACCAAATTTTGTATTGCCAAGCATATTTAGGTTATTGGATCACACACACCGGAACAGAGACCAGCCTACAAGATTTTCCATACAGAAAGTCACATTTGATTGAAGACCTAGATTGTAAGGGAGCATACGACCATAAACAATGATGCGCGGCAGAAATTTGCATAATCCAGGTTTCCCGTGCGCTTTCACCCATGCAACTCTAAAGTCTGGAAGGATTCCGAATTTGACTGAGGCATTCCTGTATAATAACTGTTCCCAAATCATTACTTCCGGTGCAATGTTTGCCTATTGATGCCATTATAGCCACCAGCCATGAAAATTAGACTCGTCTTCACTGCGATGAAACTAGGACACACATGGAAAACCCACAACATATTCTGTCAAGAGTACCTTTCTTAACTTTTTAATACAAAAATGAAGTCTGCATTTACATGCATTTATTGTATACCAACCGAAGATTACTGGTTGTCTTTTAATGCAGACGAGAATTGTACTGCTAGTTCATTCTGGTGGTGATTTTTTGTTGAAGCTATTGTTTGTTTGTAAATAACTTTTATTCAGTTGATCCTATTTCTTCTTGTTTTCAACCTTGTACATATAAACTGTCACTGTACTTAAAGTATGATTGAGAATACAGCAAAGAAAGCTTACATCGACAGCTGGAGGTGGTATATACTGTTCTGTCTGCCAGAAGCCAAAACATTCAAGGTCAAGAGCATCAGGATTCATCTTCGGCTTTTTCTATTTAGAAATGAGAATGAAGATTTCATGAGTTTAAAAGATACCTTTTTATCATGAGTTTAAGAGATAACTTTTTATCATGAGATTAAGAGATACCTTTTTATCATGAGTTTAAGAGATACCTTTTTATTAAATCTAAACACTAAAATGTGTCTGATTTGAATGGTAAAACCTCATTAACATAAATTGACAAGTGAACATTGTCATTGATCCTCTAAACACAAATTCATGTTATGACAAAGGTTTTGGACGTCTGCTTTCCAGTCATGTAAATACATTTTTTTTTTAAGTATACTCAGTGTCAATCAAAATCAGAAAACCAACATGATGTAAATGTTCAAAATCTTAATTCACATTAATGTACAGAATATATTGACAATGCTCTTTGCCTTAATGTACTTACCCACTTTGGTCTTGACTTCACCATTTTGTATGATTCTTCTCCAAGCTTGAAATAAGGAAACACCATGTTATTTTATATTGTTTTTTATTGCTTAAATATTTGATTACTTCTCAATGTAACATGTGATATTAGTATCCACAATTTAATTTTATATAAATGTTCTTTATTATTAATTCTAAATTTTTTTTAACTTGTAAATATTATATACCTTGTGTTTTTTTTTTTTATCATTTTCAACTTTTTAACCTTGACATCCACTTTACAGATACAATGTTGTACACAAAGTTGAACCAATACATTTATACTACATATTTTATTTTCTATTAATTTCACATATTTGATATGAAACCATTTTGAAATATCAAGGAAAATGCAAATATAAAACTTTTTCAAAACACACATAATAACAAAAGAGTGGATGGCCTATTCACAATCGAAGAAGATAATGATTGCACCTTCTAATATTGAAACCAGTTCATCCAAAAATTTAATGAAAGACAGTAATTGGATGAAGATCAGAATTGTCCACAGTTCACTTGATCAGAATTATATTGTCTTATTCCTATGTGACTTAACACTGCAAAAGGCGTTTTAAAGATTTTAAAAAACTGTAGCACAATAATAAATTTGAGGAATGCAATTTAAGGTCACCAGCCCAAAACATGAACTTGCAAAAATCACACTCTGTACATATCCATATGAAACTTACTCTTACTGTCCAACCCTCTTTTAGCCAATTTTCTCTGGAATGAAGCTGAAAGAAACACAAGCATTGTTAATATATATCCTAATGTTTGCATTTGTTAACATAACTAACTTCCTGTTAGGCTGTAAATCAAATCTTATCAATGTGTTTTTATTGTTATCATCTCTCCATTCTATGAACTTTGACCTGATTGTATGGCCATTAATGCTTCTTTAATAATTTCTATTGTAATATCTTCCAGACAATTAACACTTGATTCAACAGAATAATGTATTCCTAATTCTTACACTTGATTGAATATTCTTTTGTTATTACTGAATACATTTGAATTTCTTAAGTATCTAATAACTCCCATCAACTAATGAAATATTGTACAACTCATTCTCAAGAAAAGTCAGAGTCGTCACTGCAGAGAGATTGAATTTTATGACTTAAAATAACTTGAAATAAACCTGTTATACATACCACGTGAACACACTCTCTAGCGTAGACTGGTTCTTTTCTTATATAGCCCAAAGGCACAGCTGTATCTGGATATATAGCCTCAAACTTAAGTAGGTGTCTTGTAAGAACATATCTAAATATACAAAATTCTCATCATAACTCATAAGAATAAAGCGAAATGTATATGTATGATAAGAATTTCTAACAATTCAAAACATATTCAGCAATGCACTTGGTATGTGAGTTAAATATATGTTACATATGTATAAATATGATATTCCCCTGGGGGTGATATTGCAAATTGTCACTCACAGAAATCACACGTACAGTTAATCAAGACAAGAAAATAAGTCAAACTGATGGATGCTCCCCGAAGTGCATCTCGAAAAAATCAAAATTTCAATTACAGATTGACACGAAAAACAACAAGTCTTCACACATCCTTCTAGAGCACTCAAAACCAATTAGTTTTTTCTACTATGCAGTCGGTCTCAAAAAATAGTTTGTAAAAAGACCTACTTTTAGTTCAAAATGACCTGACCTTTGGGACATGACCTTGGGAATACATGGTTGGCATCCTCCAGTCATGGGCAATAATTGAGTGAAGTATGATGAAAATCCATTAATGAGAGTAATGAGATATGACTGCGGATAGACAGATGGACTCACAGACACACAACTGCACAGTTAAAGCAGCGGCTATGTGCTCTCCCCAAAAACAATTATGGTTGACAGTATTTTTGAGGAATGAATATATATGCAATATAACCATCTCAGAAATTTAAATTTACATCTAATGTTATGCATAAGTCAAATATGTACCCTAGAATAATAATCACAAAACCAACTGTTGATGGTAAAATTATCAATTGCTTTATTGTCAGATGAAAATAAACTTAAACCTGTATTTTGCGACAACTAGTAACCCTACAAAAATGATATATGTCTAATAATACTCAAGATATCATCTGAACACCTTTTCCAAACAGAATGATGATTGCAAACAGCAACTACATGCTCCCCTGAAACATTTTTGTTTAACAAGAGTAATTATTGTACTTTTATTTAATCAGTGAGTACCTAACTCTATTGAATCTGAGAGGAAGTTTATTGTGCATACTGTATCAAGTTAAATAAATCTTGTTTCTTACAGTGGATGACTTTTGAACTCTCCAACACTTGTAGGCATTGGTCTCTTCATTAAACTGTCTGTCAAGAATTAATCATTAAATTACACATTTAAACTAAATCACAAGCTATATAATATAGTAAATACTGTATTTGACAAATGAATTTAAACTGTAATATTTTGTCAGTCTGAGATATTTTCTCATCAAAATCAATGAATCAATAAATATTTTAAGATCTTAGTGAGTTAGTTGAAGATAAAATTGTCCCAAACTCGGCCAAGCTTCATTTTCTATAAAAACAAAAATGAGGCCACAAAATGGTAGTCCTTTTTGATTTGTTCTAATGTTTTCCTTTAGTTGACAAAAATGAATGTTGTTATTCTTAATTGGGAATATGCAACAAACATTTACTGAATAAATTGAAAAGGTTACAGCAAATAAGCAGCTTTAGCCACCATATTGGATGGAGTTTGCTTATAATGTTAAACACATGTCTAAATGACAATGCAAAGAAAATCAGGTACTTGTTGACGTTAAAGTATTGTTGAAAAGAAATTGAATCTCAGACTTTAATGGCAATATTGGATGAATTAAATTTGGACACACTTTTTAAAAGGAGATCATCCTGGAAACATCTACCATAAATTTCATGAAAACCTATCAGAGGTTCGTGAGTAAAAATGGATAAAATCTCCGCCAAACAATGACCATGGCAGTCATATATATAGTTATGACTGAACATACATACCTTTGATGGCTATATCCTCCTGTTTATTTCTATCCATATCCTCAGTAGCATAAGGTTGAAGTGACTCTTCCAGCCACTGACTGTCTACTTGTAGTTTTCTAGTGTCAGTTAACCATTTAGAAGCATATCGAGCAGTAACATCTTTTAAACAAGATCCTGTAATTATTGACAACATCTTTTAAACAATATTCTGTAATTATTGAAGACATCTGTAGTGTTGGTCTTAAAAGTTACAAATCAGATGCAATTCATCTATTCACTTTTCAGATATGCATCAATTCAGGCATCATATGTTTTTGTCATAATCATGATAAAATTCTATTTATAGGTACAACGACCTTCAGGTTTGAACTTCTCTTCCCAATAGCAATTCAATGTGAGATTTTGTGTATGTTAAACCTGCCCTTGATAATCCAAGCAGATATCAACTTATCAAGTCATTAAACTGGAGCTTAAACACCATATTATTATTTATAGCATATTAGCTTGCTGCATAACATACTGTGTGGATAGAGAGGTGAAGTTATCACATAATAGGTCTAAAATAGTTTATAAATTCTACTGTCAGGATGTTAACATGAAGAAAACGTAGATGAAGCTTACCTTTATCAAATGCAATGACATAATGAACAGGTTGTGTGGCGAGACTTTCTATAACAAAAGGACTGTTAAGCTCTCCGGTAACACAGTTCACACCTTATAACAAGAACACGATAGAGTAAAGGTATCACAGTCTCAAACATCTACAGGATATAAACATTGCAACAAAATGATCTTATAAAATTGCATATCTGAAAATCAGAATTTACATTACATTGTATAGATTTTTTAATGTATACAAGCTAGGCTGGCCTATATTGTTCTGTAATTTTTATGATATTTTTTCAGTTTTAATACATGATTCCTTACACACATTTGAATATTCATGAGTTTACTAAAAAATTATCTCCCCTTAATCATAATGCTTGCAGAACCATTCTCTTTTGTTCAGAGTTGATTAAATACTTACAGATCCATTCTCTTTCCGTCTCTACATATACTTCAGGCCACTGGTCACATCCTGTGTATATAGAAATATCATTTACAAGACTTAAGTACAAGAAATATTTTAATCATTCAATGCCAAGTTAAAAACAACTAAAAGTATATATTATTAAATGAAGTCATTCTAAGAAATTTTATTGTTGTTCAAATGCTGACAATTTCTGTCTGATGAAAAAATTTACCATAAAGTGTTGTATCAAACAACTAATCTAAGAAAATTTTAGATTATTTTACAAAACAATTTATTAGAAACACATTAGAAAAAGACCACCGAAAAGAATATTTCCCAGAAGTGTCCTAATTACAAGATGAAATCATTCCGTTGTTTTGGAAAGGTTAAGAGATTTTCCTTTTCTTGAAGTAATGATGGCCACAAAGTTTTTCTTTTTTAAGTAATGATGATCACATGATTTATAAATAATCTCTTACATACTGTAAAGTACTTCAATTTGGAAGGGTTTTAAACTTTCACATCTTAAAGATGGAAATGTATCCACAGAGTTTTAATTCACTGTTTGTCTTACGCAACACATATAAGGTACATAAAGAAAACATAATGAAGAATACTATGTGAAATGTCTTACACTTGCCGGGATCGACAAAGGCGTCAGTACATCATGGAGACTTGGAAATATTTGCGGTTAATATTCTGCCTTGGTTTATATGTTACCAAAACCAAAAAAATACCCAAAAAGTAGCCCTGCGGCTTACATACAGATGCTACTTTTAATCAGGAAAATATGGTACTCAAAACTATACACAGATATAACACAAATAATCATTTGCTGGTGTTTTGAATGTGTGCTTCGTTCAGAAATAACAAATATATGAATAAATGGTGTATTCTCCTTCTGCCCACTTATTAAGTGAGAGTCCCTTAAACATGGACTTCAAAGTACTTAAGTATATAAGAATAAAATACCTGTTACACTCATAGAGACACTGCTGTCATTGGAGTCGGATGATACCATTCTCTTGTTACTTTTCAATGGTTTGTTTGTTGTTAATCTCGGGCTGCGAAACTGAGTTGTTTCTTCCTCAAAGTCTGAACTAGAGCTAAACAAAAATTGATAATCTGAATATAAAACCTGCATGTCCAAATTCAATATAAAAAAAACTGTTATTAAGGATTTTTCTACAAGGTTATTGAGAACACTTTAAAAGCTGTGCAAACTCAACATTATAAGGTAAGGTCTGTTCCAAAATTTATCGAGTAGGAGGACCGGGAGGCATTTTTTCAGAGGCCCCAACACCCATCAAATATTAAAACTAATTTAATATATGGAATAGTAAGTAGGTCTAGATTTATCCAACCACCAATAATACATTCATTACAGGTGCCTCCCACCCCCTCCCATCCGGTTAAGTTTGGAACACCCCGAAGGTTCATTGTGTGTGAACCTTAAACTAGACATAAAGTGGGATACAAAAGATGTGCCTAACTCTAAACTGCTCTTTTAACCCCCCATAATAGGAGGCAAAGTTCATAAATTGGCCCTGCTATTTTAGAGGAGACGCTAAAAATGTGAAAATAAACATATTTGTAACAATATAGTAGTGTTGAACTTTTACCACAATACTTTTAACCTATTGGGTATTCTGAACTCAAGAGAAATGCCTTAAACAAACTTGTGTCTCCATGACTACGTACATATGCAAACATTCATCTTTAGGTCTGATATCTAAAATTTTGTATGAAATATCCCCATTGTTGACCCCCATGTGGCCGAGACCCCTCATATTTAAATCCCACCCACAAAAAATCTCCTGTCAATTTTTTTTTTAAAATAAGTCCAGAGGTTTTTGAAAAGATGTAAATGTGAAAAGTCCACCTTGGACCATCTAGATGGACCAAGATTCAATACTATGGTCATTGTAGTTTACATTTTATTTGCAATGTAAGTATTGTTTTATCAAGTTTCAAACACACACTGATTTATCTCCCTACTTTTCTAATCTAACAAGCAGGCGGCATATATATTTATCAAGAAGATGTATAATGAATAAGTATGCATATGATATAAATTTAATTGAAGATGTAAATTAAACTGAATACAGTTTAGTCTCTTTACAACGACCATGTTTCTATTGACTTTTTGTCAGCGTTAAGATTTTGCTGTTGTAATGAATCAAACTGGTAGTCATCTGGTCAATGTGTTGCAAATATATTATCTTTGTGATGAATTTGCTGTTATTATGAATGTTGTTGTAAAGAGATCCCGCTGTATATACAACTTAATAATAAATAACAACATAAAAGAAAGATAACCTGTCATTAGATAAGTCCTTTGATGAAGTGGGTTTTAATGATGTCTTGGAAATCTTCTTGTTAGTAGAACCACGTTTACCCTTACCACCTGCTTTTCCTTTCGTCTTGTCCTTAGTAAAAGAGCCTTCCGAATCATCGCTAGGTACAAAATCATCATCAGAATCCTCTAAATCTTCCTCATCATTCTGACTATAAGTCTGTGGTTTGACCTTTGAACCTCTTTCACGTAAGCTCTTCTTTTTTGTTTCTTTGCACTTTGTGTCATTTTTTGTTTTTGATGGCTTTGCATTTTTATCCTGATTTAAGTTTCCTTTGCCTTTGAAATATTTTGAGGACTTTTCATTGGCTGAAGGTGTTTTTCTTTTTTCTGTATCAAAGTATTTACTAGATTTACTTGAAGTATCTACAACATTCTGTGTTTTTACTTTTTCTTTACTTTTTAATTTTGACAATTTTGTGGGATTTACTTCAGCAATTTTCCCTTCAAAAGATGTTCCTGTTTTCTTTGTTGATGAATTTTTGTTCTGAGATTTCTTCCCCTTGGTTTTCTGAAAAAAAATCAGCAAAAATATTAGTACAAAACTCTGGATACTTAAATTTCTACATAATTAAGCTGACAGTGATCTTGACTTGCAGCCAACTAAATATCAATACAATGATTTTAATTGGTGACCTTGAACTATGACCTTCAGTATCTGCAACCTTACAATAGTTTATTCATGCAATGATGAACTATTACAGTAAGTTGTGTGATTTTCGACCTAACCATTGTGTAGATATGTATGTACCGTGTCCTTCAACATTTAATCTTTGCAACACAATGCAGCTCCCTAATGCAATGATAAACAACTGTCGTAAGTTTTGTCTCATTTCATTCCATCTTTAAGAAGATATCTTTAAGAAGATACTTTAAGTTTTGCACACATCTACTCAAGTATAATAGAACTTTGTCCAGTTGCTATGTGACCTTGGCGTTCTCCATTTAGCCTCTGCAACACAAAGGCAACTTTTTCAAATTATGAGAAAGAATGGAATTAAAGTGAATGTATTCATGTTTGAAAACTTAAACCAACCCTGGTACATGTATGACTGAGATAAAAACATTAACCAAGTGCTCTGTGACCTTGACCTTTCTCATTCAACCTATGCAATCCATAGACATATTCTTATGTTTGAACAAATAACTGATGCAAGTTTGATAACATGCTACTTGTAAGATTGAAGTTATTGATGTTTTGAAAAACTTAATTCTTGGGATGGATGGGAAGACAAACAAGAGGCCCATGGGGCCTTAACGTCCATCTGGATTGGCATTTGAATATTTTTGATCCTAGGGTCACTC
>JAUMGZ010202775.1:0-12440 GCA_032359645.1 Pododesmus macrochisma | reverse complement strand
TTGGCCTAAGCGACGTTTGGTGACCCGATTTTGGAAGTAGACCTGAGCAACGTTTGGTGACCGATTTGAAGGTAGACCAAAGTGGGGTTTGGTTACCGACTTTGGAGGTAGACCTGAGCGACGTTTGGTGACCCGACGTTGGCAGCAGACCAGAGAGAAGTTTCGTGTCCGGACTTTGGAGGTAGACCTGAGTAACGTATTGTGTCCCGACTTTGAAGGTTGACCTGAGAGATGTTTGGTGACCCGACTATGGAGGTTGACCTGGACTTTCTGGCAGGTGATAACCATTCAATCTGTTGGCTCCCCACAATGTACCTGTCTATATCATACTTGCTCATATGCATTGGGTTGATATGTGTTCAGCATATATTTTATTACAATTGGTGTTAGCTATGTTTGAGTTCGATCTTCTCTCTCCCCTGCAAGTGTTAATCGCAAAGATATGTATGTATATGTCCTTTTTCAATTCCATTAACATAATTGTTAGAAGCGTTAATATTCATTATATGTCGTAAGACACAATAGTTTCTGATTTTTGTTGAACCAACCCTTTATTATTACAAAATAACATGGATCATCTTATTAAAAGGCATGTTGTTAATGGTTTTTAGTTTGGTCGGTGATAATAAAGAAAAAGGATGTAAATAACTTTTCTAAAACAAATCTAAAATGCTCTATGTATTGTGTAACTATTTCTACTTAAACACCTACTATTTAGTGAATGTGGTTTATTTATGATAGATGTTTATTTGTTTATTGGGGCTAAGCATCCCTTCTAACTCATAGTATAATTCGAGATGGTGTCGACAGTTATGGTGACTTTGTAGTGCTGTCTCACTGAAATATCACACCGCATTCGTACCCGCAACCGTAAAAACTAGCACCTGTCTTCCAGCACGAAGCGGGCGCCATAACAACTGGGTCATTGCGCTGGTTAATAACATATACTAAAACAAGAAGAATTAAGATAAACAGAACAAAAGTTATTGACAACCAAACAACAGCTTCATCAAAAAGTAAAATCGCGATATAAAGGGGACTTTTGTTTGAGAAGATGCCTACATAATCTTATACATGAATAACACAATTTTAAAGAAAAAACTGATCTTAAATGATACAAGGTAGAGTGTCAAATAATTATAAATTAATATGGGACGCAGAAACCTTAACAAAACTTGTAGACAGTAATATTACAAAGTTCTTTGTTTTTCAGATGCTACAACAATTGTTGAGGATAAATGGCACAGAAGACAAAGAGCTTGCACTTAAGGCAATTGGAAATACTGGATTTGGTGAATTTCTGCCTAATATACGGGAAATCATATACAATAGAAGCGAACCAGAGATGATACGAAGACTGGCAATATTCAGTGTACATAAGATGGTGTGGAACTGGCCAGAAACTGTGAGTTTTTCATATTTCAATATATTCAATACTACTGACAATTTTTGATATTTCAATTAAAAAGCAAAACAAAATTGTATTGTTATTTCCATAAATCCTGGGCGTTTAGGACAGTCTTGTTACATATCACACAAAACATAGCAAATGTTGCCATTTTGCGGTTCTTGGGACCACCACCTTTGTGAATTAGGTGGAAAGATTGGGATTCCGTTTAAGGTGTAATCACGCCATTCAATTCGTTTTAAATGAACCTCGTTAGTCGTTCTGCGGTGGTGGCTAGCCTCGATAATTGTTGTGATTTTTTTAATGCCATGTGCTGTTTATTGGCTTTTCCTTGGTTTACAGTCCCTCTGCTTAAGGTGTCATATTTCATATATTTTAAATGACTGATATAATAGTATGTCTTACTGAAAATTTTTTTTAATCTTGTAAGGGTGATTCTACTTAATCTCTTACCTTTTAGATCAGATCAATGCTGCTGCCTATATATTTCGACGCCACGGAACCAGATGAAATCAGGAATTCAGCCTTCTTCATGTTTGCTCAAACAGGACCACCAAGGCCACTTCTGCAACTAGTAGCGCAGTCATTGAGACGAGAAATGAATCCACATGTTCGTTCATTTGTCTATTCAATCTTCGAGCAGGTTTCAAACTCCACGCATCCTTGCCTAATGTCTTTGTAAGTAACAAAAAAATTAATTCAAAACTCAAATTAGCTTTGTCATTTACAACGACCTAATATGGTTACTCTTTGAAGACAACAATATTTTCTTATAATTTGTTTTTTAGTCTTTTTCTTTTGATATCATAGATAGTTTCTGTCTTGATTGTGCTGTGCATGGATTTCAATATTCACATATGATATAAGTTAACAGTTGACATTTTTATATATTCATCATATTCTGACAACCTTTTTTATATTGATTATGTTAATTATATTCTGTTGGTGGGTAAATTTGCCAGGCATGCGATTTGCAACTCTTCCTAATTATTGTATTTTTCTTAAACTTTGTTTTAGTTGAACACGTTATGCAGATTTAACTGATTCATATTTTAAAATTAGTACAAAATAATGTCTCGAAAGTTTAAAATTTACTTTAAAGTCTTCTGTTATTAAACGTCTGAACATATTTGTCTTCGTGTTCATACTTTCAGGGCTAAGAACATGACTTTTGCATTACGCTTTGCGGAGAAGATTGAACCAATGGCTCATTATTCTCGATTTATGCACAGTCCAACATACAATGGTAAAACGTGATATATTCTTTAACTTCACTTATTTAATCTTAGTAATTTCCAAAGTAAATAAGTAAAGGACTTTGAAATAGCTGTGTCTATGCAAGATAGTGCAATTAATTTTTTGTCCCATTATTTGTGTGCTAAGTATACCAACTATCAGTGCTTTTGAATAAACATAAAGGTGAACATATAAAGAAGTTAAATTTTGATCTATTCCATAACAGTATCTTAAGATAGTATACGTATCTACTGTGATTGTTATTTAAAGTCGAAAGTTTTTGCTAATTTGTTTAGTAAATTCCAGAATATTTTAAAATCTATTATCCTGTAAAAAGGTACGTTATGTGTTCCGTCCAACATTAAAGCATTGCATATTGGTTTATGTTTGTTTAT
Source organism: Pododesmus macrochisma (assembly GCA_032359645.1). Lineage (NCBI taxonomy): Eukaryota > Metazoa > Mollusca > Bivalvia > Pectinida > Anomiidae > Pododesmus > Pododesmus macrochisma. The sequence continues at coordinate 9,401 of JAUMGZ010202775.1, read as the reverse complement.
GTATTGGCATTGTATCCCGGTTCACTCTTATTCAATATATGATGTTTGTTTTGTAATTAAATTGTCCTTTTTACATATATGACTTTATTGTGGACATCAACAGTTTTAGCAATAATATTTATATATTCTTATCTGTATAGAAAACTTGAAAATTGGAGCTACCCTGGATCTCGGATACATGTCATCTTCAAAGGAATTTATACCTCGATCTGCTGCAGCATCTATAAACACACATGCTCTGGGTTGGGAAACAAATTTTTTTGAAGTAAATATATGCATTGCTTAAATTTAATTATCTTATCTCATCTAACATCCTTAATGCTTAAATACGTAATTGATGTAATAAACGGCAAAGAGAAAATATACTAAACTGTGTTATCTCTATGGAAACACATAATGTATTAACATAATCGAATGTGATGTGAATTCAATATATGTCAGCTATTGTGTCGTTCTGAAAACGTTTGTATAAATGGTTTTTTTTTCAATGTAGGTGGGATACCATGCAACAGGTATGCAACAAATACTTAATAAACTGATAGGACCTGATAGCTTGATGGCTCAAGGAAAATCTCCCTGGGATATACTTAAACCAAGAGATGAACCTTACCGAAATGCTGCGCCCAGAGAACAACCACAAAGAAAGCAAAACAAAGCAAAAGAAGTCCAAGACCAGGTAGCAAATCATTATCATGTATTGTTGTTTATGCATTGTTGATTTTTCTTTCTGTGATCAATTATGTGTATGGTCATATCCTTGGAATTTTGTAATCAACCTAATATATTTCATTAAAACGCTACCTGGAACATTAAAGACTGTTAGTTCCATATGGCTCTATTCAATTATTCTATTGTCGCATCTTTACTTTCTTATGACCATCCATCGCATGATTTTATGGCTAAATATACTCTGGTCTTGGTAACCCTTTTCTCTATGCTTTATTGATATGCATAGCTTACGTATACCTGCCTAATCAGTGATAGTGTATATTCACATTTTGGGCTTGTATTTACCTCGATGAAAAATCAATCCTAGTTTCTTATTCATCAGATGGAGACATCCCCTGTGGAGTTTGATGAACCTGAAGGTCACTTTTATTTCAAATTGTTTGGAAATGAAATTGGATATTTCACTTTGAACCGCGAATTTGTATCTGAAATACTGGAGAACGGTATGTAAAATACGGTCATCAAAAGTTTGTTGCGCCAATGCAAAATAAGCACTTATATACGTTAAAAGTATCAAATGACAAATAGCAAAGAAACCATTGAATTGTTTTGAAATAAAAAGTACTCTTCACATAGTTATTTTTCATTCTTTTGTGAAAATGTTATTTTATAAATATTTTAGTATTGATAGCATAAGATCAAGAAAACCTATGATAAAGAAGTGTAAATTTAATTTTCAAAAGATCATCTTGATCTCAATATGTAAATTCAAAGTCTATAATAATGCATATTTGTGTTTCAGGTAAAGTAAAACTCGATATAACTGAAGCTGAATTGCAAGTCAGAAAGACATTGAAGATGTATCGTTCTTTCATTGTATCGGATTTTGTTCATATGTTCGCCTCAGAATCTGGAATGCCATTAGTATTTAAGCTGTATGGGTCAACATTCATGAAATTGGATGGGTCTTTATCGGTTCAAGCTCGGCCTGCATTATTCAAGAAGAACAGACGAAATGCTAATATTAATGAAATAAAGGCCGTGTTTAACATGGTCCCAAGGTGAATATAATAAAAAATAATATTTTAGGTTGCTAGCCTGCTATGCAATATAATAAAATTGTTTGATTTCATGGTGTCACTTTTTGCACTCGGTTGAGTTTAAATTGACTGCATACATTCTAATTACTAATGAGTATAAATGTATAACAATAGGTACCTTATATTTTATATTAATTGAAGAGAGCACGTGCAAATTTCTGAGGAAAAGTCTAGAGTTTTAACCTCAAGGTCAAATAGTAATTTAATTCTCCCCATACATGGAACTTTTTCGTGTATACTCGGAGAGGAAATTTCGAGATAAAATATTATGGTCTAAGGTCCAAGTCGGACTAAAAGCGTGCACAATGTCTTTTTTAAATTATATTTTAAGTGGTATTCAGGTGTATTTTCATGCTTGTACACTAATATACATAAGACATCAACAGCAATGTTTTTGCAACACAATTTGTCTACTGAAATGGAGAAGCTTATCGACCTTATAGGTTCCGACCGTAGAAATCTACCTGGCGGCTCTGATAGACGGCAAGGTAAGCCGGCGAAGTTTGTGTGTGCGAGTAGTTTCTTGAACAAAAACTGTGGTTAACATTCACAGATATTATGCATGTATTGACTATATTAATACATATTAAATATCAAATTAATTGACATATTTTATTTACATGTTTATTCCTTACTAATTATATATGTTAATGATACAAAAACTCTATCAACAGTACCGTTTGGTCTGTACAAGGCAGGATGGAGGTGGATGCATTTTACTTCAGGAATGGTGCAGCAGTTCGTGGCATGGTCAAAACTTATTCGCATTTCGACTTTAGTTATGGATATGATGCAACGAAAAATGATTACTTTGGAAAATTCGACGTTTCAAAAATGGTATCTCCTTTTGATTTACTTCTCAATATATAACAAGAAGAAAAAGGATCAACAGAATAAAGGTTTTTGCTAAACAAACAATAGCTTCTTCAAAAAGTCACCACTTGAATGAACTAGCAAAATGAGACGAGCATTTAAAAATGACGTCAAACCAACAAAACTGGTGACAAACCTCGCTTATGAACCGAAACCATGCTCCAAATCAACCGTCATCAACGGACTCGAGGGGAAAATAAATTTAGAACAGTCAATATAAAGAATGATTTCTCGGGCTTCGGGACGGGAGTCTATCACACAGAGTATTGGCTCTTTCCTCTTATAAATATATTTATCGGAGACGTGTTTCAGATTGCATTTTTGTATTCTCGATTAGATAACACTTCCCATTCTTAGACAACAACATACCCATCTCACCTGCTTATTGAGTCTACGAGCCACAGCTAATTCGATATTCAAGGGCTTGTTCTCACCATCAAGACTTTGTCACTAGAGGATTGCTGTTGACATCCAAGCTTTGAGGCAGGGTTTTACACTACTCTTTCTGCATTCAGAGAGTTGTATGGCTGCCATCAAGATACAGTAGAGAGATTTTATAAGTCTGTTTCTGATATAACTATAGACATAATCCCAACGTCATAGTTTGAATTTCCCTACGTCATGATTTGAGTTTCTTAACTCCAAGTTTCGGCTTCCATATTTCTGCAACCCCTTTCTTAAGTGTAAGTAAGTAATTCAGTCAGTCTATCCTCAGTCAGTCAGTCAGTTAGTCAGTCAGTCTGTCTTTAAATGATATATATAATTTAAAATGGTATATAGAAAGTGGTCAAGGGCGGTTGACTCCTCGCAGTACTATTTATATCGCTCTACTTTTGTGATCATGTTGTTGCCTCTAGGGGTTCGCGACGGGGTAATTCACACAGAGTTTTGGTTCCTTCCTATTATAAATATCACATTTATCGGAGGCATGATTCAGGTTGCATTTGTTGTACTCTATTCCTATCCCGTTAATTATTTTGTTCTCCTTTGCTCTTTCGTCACCATGGTAGTGACACATTCTTGTGGATACATATGCTTCTTTTTATCAATGGAAAGGGGTGCTATACACCAGAATGGCACGGAACAATCGCGTCGGTTGACACATGTGTAGCAGAAAACGCTTAGCATATCGCGAGCACCTGGTTTCGCTTCTAGTTTTTTTTTATTAGAAGTTGATGATGTTCCTTTTTAGTATAAATATATTTGGTAATTTATATCTGTGTGCGTCCCACGTTTTGCGTTTGTTTGCTCATGTTCATCGAATTGTGGCTTTAGAATATCGTCTTGGTTTTTCGTATTTACTACCGGTGTTTTAACTTTTTAATTATACTCCGTGTTTTCGTTTTTTAAGATAGTAGTAATTGCAACAGAGCCAGATCAAGGTTATTCTTAAAACAGTTGAGAATGTATCATGATGTTATCTAAAGAAAATATCAGCCTGTAGTCATTAACATTTATCCTCAAATACTGAAATATATGGGTTTTTTCTGTTTTGTTACTGTATGTAGAATACTACGATATATTCATCATCACTTTAATATAAGCATTAGTATTTACTCATAATATTTTTGTCCTAGTGCTTTCAAATCAAAGGCTTTGGCTTCTTGTCCGTATTTTATGTTGTCTCATTTCTTTAAGTTGTTGCTGTTTGTGTAGTTTAGTTCATCTTGACCAAAATTCCAAGGTAAAAGCTTTTTAAATAAAAAGGTGTCCGTCGTTTATCGTTGGATTGGGATCACCTTCTTGATCTCGTCAAAATCTATATTTGATGAGACTTTCGAATATGCTTATGAGAAAATAAACATGGTCAAATGAATAATCTATAAGGAATTACATGAAAAAAGAAACTATATCAAAACAAATATTCTAGTAATATTTCAGAGGTATTTAAATTATTAATCGCCATTATATGGATAACATGTATTCATTATTTATAGAAGATACTACTTTTCCAATTATTATTCAAAAGGAGTTGGTGCTTATGATAATTGACTAATGAAAAATGGATGTCCAGTTTCAGCATAAGATACATATCATGTACGTGTTAATAACACTTAATGAAAGTTTGCATTAATGTGTGTATCATTAAAATGTTGTTACAATATTTTACGGTCATTAAGAGTTACTACTTAGTTTATAGGGTTACCAGCACAGAACAGTCGCTGGTTTCTGTTTCTATATTGCAATATGAATTACTGTGTTAATTTATGTTTCAGAATGAGAAACTGGTAACCATGGAAATGACTCCATTTACTTTTATTGAGACGGAACCGTTGGATGTCAATAAATGGCCAGTAGCACCAATTAATAAAGATATTGATGTAGCTGAAAACGCAATAATGTATCCCGTGAGTTTTCCCTTTTTCTTGATTACTTCTCCTTCCCTTGTTTAGATTAGGAATTATTCTGTACAGTGACATGATATACGTTACGAAGATCACGTCTGGTTTCTGTCCAACTAAATGCTGGATCAATCATAAAACTTTTCATTATAACAAATCTTGTGTAAAGTTTACAGACTTCTTGTATTATGAGTGCTTTTTGTTTGTGTTAAGGGCTAATTGTCCGATCAACAGCTAAGGTTTATTACGGACGTGCCAGTTTTACTGGTGGAGGAAACCCGGAGTAAACCACCGACCTACGGCAAGTCACTGGCAACTTTCTCACACTAGGCCGCCCGGACGGGAATCAAACCTTGGAGGTGAAAGGCTCTTATGATTACAAGTTGGCGACTTTAACCACTAGGCCACCTATTTTGATAGGAAGAAAGCCACAATATTGTTATCATATTCTATGTCAGACAAAGTGTCAATAAAGAGATAACAATACGTAAGAAAGTAGTTATTTGATATGAATATCCTTTGTGCACATGACAAACCTGTTTTCATTTTTACCGTTTGTTATTTTCAGATTTCATGGGATTTTGGAAAATATTGGATGGGTATGAAATTTGAAATGAAAGGTCAGTTAGTATCAAGAAATTTTTTCAGTGGCGTTCCTTTCATTCCGTTTTCTGGTAAACAGATGTTATTTTTTGTCGTTTCTCCTGGAATCGAACCTCCTCGTAACTTGGAATTCCACTTAATGCCTATTTTAGAAAGTCAACAAGTTCCAGAGTCCAGTGCAGCGGATGAATCGAGCTATTTTAGTATATTTACGAGAAGGGTATCATCTCTTGTTAACAGCGAGTCCTCGGGTAACGAAACACGTAACCAATTACCAGCGCTCATTAGAAGATTAGGGAAGCCAATGCTTGATAACGCCGAAAAGTATGGACTTATTTTCAAATTCCTGTGTAGCGGTGGTAATCTTGAAAGAATGATTCAAATTGACTCTCTTTGGCAAAATAGTTATAACGCCATAGATAGACGATATACTATGAGAGTAAAACGTTCACCTATGCCTCGCTATGAAAGGGAGCCATGGATGATGGATGTCGACGCTGACATTTCTTTCCCTACACCGCTCCAGCCTTCCGATCTATTGAATCCTAGATACCAGGCGGACATTTGGAAGCACATTAAAATGACCGCCAGTACCGAAAGTAAAGTGGTTGTTGAGACCAAAATTAAAGATGTCTTACCTCCTACACAAAACAAATATGTAATGAAACTGCTGAGTCGTATTAATAACAAGGCCGTTATAGATGAAATTGTATATGACATGATTGCAAAATTACAGCCCCGTATTAATGAAGTTTGGAAAGATGTCATTAAAATAATTAGAGAACAAACAGAAAATATAAAAGAGTCAAAAATGACGCTGCATGCATTACTGTTATCGAAATCAAACACAAAAACACAACAGAAGATACAAGATTTCGTTCAGTTATCGAGGCAAATCACAACACAGCTCAAGAGAAAGTTAGATGAATTTAGAAGAATCCCAAACGATGCAGACAAAAAGCCATATATCGCTATATATGCCGTTCTTAAACAACAACAACTAATACAGATTTTAGATAAGGCATGGGACTCTGCAAAACAACAAATGCCACAACAGATGAAACAATCACTGAAATCACGACTAGACCAAGAAAAGCAAGATCTGTACGAGTTACAGCAGAAACAATGGGCATTACTTTTACAACAGTCTGGACCAGCACCTCGATCATCAAATGCTTTAGTTGACATGGTGAAAGATCTCATCCAAAAACAAAAAGTGATGTTGGAACAATTATCAGAACCAAAGCAAAGGCCCCGTTTGCAGGACATATCAAGAAGACAATTACAGCAGGTTGTTGATAAGACCAAGGACATTGAAGATAAGTTAAATGATGATTTACCTCAATCACCAGATGTTCATCAGGACACTAAGGAAAAAGTCATAGAAGCCATACTTCAACAACAGCAGATTGTACAGAGTATTGAAATAAAAGTTAAGCAAGTGGAAGATGCGTTGGATACCATGCAGATTTCCCCCCAGGATCAAACATATAAACAAGTTATCATTAAACAAAAACAGGAACTTAAATCAAAGATCGGGAAATTATTGAAAATTGTCTTACAACTCTATGTTAACGATAAAGAAAGGCTCTCTGTAGAACCTTTACTTTCTCATTCTGAACTAGCGAAACTGGTAAATCTTCAGAAGGTACAAGTCCTTCAGGTATTGGCTTTTAATAAGTTGAAGTCTTTAGAGGAAGTACGTTATCCACCCACGCCATCATCACAAGTTGTCGACAGAAGTGCTGACGTTCTGCAAAAAATCCAAGATAGTTTAAACAAAGCTCAAGAAGCCCAACAACAGTTATCCCGAACTGTTGATAATTCGACTGAAATGTCACCACTATTGAAGGCTAAATATGTACAAGTTGCTCAAGTGCAAATAAAGCTTTTACAAAAGTTAAAACAAGAATCTGAAATTCAAACCCAAAAGTATCTTACAGATAGCGACCAACAACCACGAAACGTTCACAGAATTAAAGAACGCGTCGAGGGTCTTCTTCTTTTGCAGTTATCCGAATACAACAAATGGCTTACATCTGCAAAGAAAGAAGAAGAGATGCAGAACGAAAGTGTACAGCCAATTTCGCCGTATGAGGTTCAAAATGAATCGACAGACATTCCAGTACAGAGTTCTAGAGAAGACTTGATACAAAAAACTCGCAGAGGCCATCAACTATTAGGTATAGTGTATCCACAAACGATGAAAATGGACATGAAGATGGAATTTGGTTATCAATCGGAAACAAGGAAAATAATAAGAATGGAGGTAAGTAATTTGATAACATGAAAAATTTCAACGTATATAGTATTTTACTACGCATTTACATTTATGTATGTAGGCGGGATTAACGGGGAAACGATTCATACTATCAGAATTAGACTGAGGGAAAAGGAAATTACTAATAACATGCTAAATTTATACATGGAAGTACATTATCAAAACAAATATTTGTGGCCAGTTATCATTACGAAACGACTTGGGATGTCCCTTCAACTAATATAATGATGTATTTAACCTGTAAATATGATGAAACTTGATGCTTAAATTACATCACCAATATCAGTTGTTGCCATGTATGTCAATGTTAATTCAGTATTTTATGATATTAATGTCAGTTGTTATTCAATATTCAAACAACATGATTTTATGAAATATCAAATCTTCATCAAACGATAGATAAATACACAGATAGATTTTGTAAGTAACCTGTATACTATATTTAATGTATGTGTCATTGATTGATAAGGTGTTGGGCAAGAAGTCATTAGAACAACTATTGTGGGAGAGGCAACAATCCTGGCCGATGCAGAGAGATGAGCAGATGAAATGTTACCTGAATGAACCAGACAGTCCACGGGGTGTCATTGCTGCAAAGGAAGTGGACCTAGAAATGAACACATTACGACATTTCCATTTAACCATTGATTACAAGCGAGTATGTTTATATTTTCTCTTAAAATGTTATGTACGAATGTACAACACATAAGCAATTCTCGAAATTTCGTTCGCCATACATTCACACTTGTCACGAACACTCATAACGTCATTGTGTCTTCTATATTTATCATTATGTTCTGGATTAGATTTTGTGTGCATACGAATTGCGTGTGTATAAATTTATTTAAACTGAAGTGTTTGGGGGTTCATTGTCTAATCATTTTTTTCTAAATGGGCCTTAAATACATTATACTAGTAGAAAACACATGTCTAATCTCGACAGATGTTGTCTAAATAAAATTATTTCTTTTAGCTTATAGGAAATTAAACTGTTATTCTACCATAACTATCCATTAAAGCTAGTTTGACATAAACAAAATCTCCACGTTTCTCCCGTTTTCTTAGCAGATACTACCATACCGGCCCATGCGATTGTGTTATTAACGTACTTCAACTTATTCTGTTGAATATAACCAAGCCAACTACCAAGAAGACATCAGTTTTATCAAAGAATATTTGTGAAGGCGTTAAACAAAAACAGAGATACGTTTTGCTTCAATGAAACGTCTAAATGCTCAACTATTTACTTGTCTTTTTGCATGCTACCGTCGATTTTTTTTCAAAATTGTTGTCATATCATCAGTTGTAAAAGAAAAAAGCGTTTATAGTCGACGCAATAACACCTTGAATATACGCAGCGAGTCAGTGCATCGGTAGACCAGCGACGTATGTTTGTGTAGTGTAAGCAGTGAGCGATCGATATGATTTATTTTTAGCTTGACTGGGCGGAGCTTAATTATGCCGAACTGGCGGGAAACACACGTAGTTCTGTAGTAGGCACTATCCATGAATGACTTCGTTGAAGCCCTCGAT
>JAUMGZ010202764.1:0-12440 GCA_032359645.1 Pododesmus macrochisma | reverse complement strand
AAGATCAAGGTCACCCTGCTTCTTTTTGGAAGACAAGTTGAGAACAAATGATTCCAGAATGTTTGAACTAGGTTTGTGATATTCTTATTTAACCTCCAGTTTTCCAAGAAATGCAATTTCACAATTTTAACTAGAGAATGTACTATGTGTCACGAAAAAAACTTATCGTAACAAACAAGGCCTTCTTGTCAGGGGACAGGTGGGCAGGGGCCAAAAGGGGTAATTTGACAGTTTGTTTTTAATCGACATCTCCTCTAAGACTATTTGGCAGATTTAAACCAAATTTGGTAGGAAGCTTCCTTAGGGGAAGGGGATTCAGGATTGTACGAATGAAGTATCCAACCCCAAGGGACAGGTGGTCGAGGTCAAAAGGGGTAAATTTGACAGTATGCCTTTTAACAGTCTTCTCTGAGACTTTTGGGCAGATTTTAACCAAATTTGGCAGGAAGCATCCTTAGAGGAAGGGAATTCAAGATTGTACAAATTAAGTATCTGTCCCAAGGGGGACAGGTGGGCAGAATAAAAGGGATAAATTTGACAGTATGTCTTTAAATGAATTCTCCTCTGAAACTACTGGGCAGATTTCAACCAGATGGACGTTATGGCCCCATGGGCCTCTTGTTTGTTATCTCGGCTACTATATAAAACAAGCCAGGATGTTGAATGTAATGGAAGATCTGACATGATATATGTACATGTACATCCTTTGAAGTGTTGCTATCAGACCACCACATAACCTGTGAAAGGAAACCATACTTATATGACCAATTGACAATGGTTTGATCATATCATAATATCAGATATATGAATACAATCGCAATTGAAACAGGTTAGTATGGCAGTACAGATGCACATGAAAACCAGATATTAGACATAAACAGATAACAATCACCCACCAACAGCCACACCCCACACACAAAAAAGAAGAAAAAAAATGCATTCCTTCCCTATTTTGAAAATTGGTGTAACAGGAAATACACATACTTATTTTGGCCTATGCCGTATGTTTACTATTTATGGAATTTATATGTATAAAGTAATGATTGTTTACACTTTCAGATTGGAATGATGAACCGTTGCCATCAACAAATATTCTTAGACTGATTTACCAAGGAAGATTTCTACATGGAAATGTAACATTAGGAGGTTGGTATTAACCAAGTGGAGAAACCTTTAGTGAAACCCCCCACCCCCCAATAAAGGTCATTGACATATCAACCCACCACTTGTAGAATTTATAGTAAACCTCTGGAACCATGGTTTCGACTTGATCATCCATCTATCTTTCCCTAGCACTAAGGGTTTGTTGTGTAAATATACTTTTGTAGCTTGATGTACATGTTGATGTTTGTATAATTCTAGTTGTATTTCAGTGTGTCAGCATTTGATTTAGTTTGTGTGATATAAGTTTTGATGTCAAAGAAAACTGGCATTATATGAATTAGATATTGAGTTTACATGAAAACAGAATGTTAAATAATTGAATTGAATTTACTAAATCACTAACCGGATCCACAATCTGGCATTATATGAATTAGATATTGAGTTTGCATGAAAACAGAATGTTAAAAAATTGAATTCAATTTTCTTACAGCTTTACAGCTTCCTATGGGAAAGACGACTGTGATGCACTTGGTAGCACGTGAAAATTTACCAGAGCCCAATAATCAAGGTATTGATAGTATGATATGTAGTGCCAATGAAAAATAATGATACAGGGGTTATACGAAATAGATGTAGAATCCTGTAATGTTCGCTCCAGAACTAACCATATTAGAGCTAGAGGGGTGGGAGACACTTTTCAGAGGCCCCACCATCCATCAGGTATTAAAACTGTTTTAATATAAGGAGAGGTAGGCAAATCTGGATTGAACCCTACCATCCATAATATATTAATTACAGGTGCCTCCCACTCCTCCTATATGGTTAATTCTGGAACAATCTTTATATTCATTGGTGTTTAATTGATTTGTTGTCTGCCTTACCAATATGTAGACCTGTCTTTGATTCCTGTTGTCAGTTCAATCCTACGATGTGTTAAAGAAAAGTAAAACCTCAGTACATCAGATTCAAAATTTATAAAGGTACTGATGTGTGATGGCTCTCCCCTTTCTATCTGACAGCATTTGTGTTAATTTCTATTGACTTTAATTTGATATCTTAAAAATAAGAATATTGTTTATCTATATACCTTCTGTAAACAGGATTGTTTCTTCACAATCTCTCAATTTTCGAGTTCAAAACAAAACTCGAGAAACAAAAGAGAAGGGCCCAATAAAAATCAAGGTCACATTAATAAAACAAAACTCTTGAGGCTGTTAATGCATGGTATCTTTAGTTCAGTTGTTATTTGGAGTCAAACCAGACTGCTAGCGTGCTAGCTATAGTCCCCTTAAAGGAATTTAATAACACTATTAAATTGCCTCTGGGATTTGTATGCAAACAAATTCCTTAATTCCCATTGTTGTGTTTTAATACAGTCGATGCAATGCTAAAAACTGTGGTGTTAATTCAGTTTAACTGTAACTACATGTAAATGAACTGACAAATTTAATTTTTTCTTACAGGGCAGTTAAAAAAAGACAAAAGTGGAGAGAGTAACTGCAGTAATTGTTGTGTTATACTTTAAAAATGCCAAGTAACAAATTTAAATGTGATTTTGTGTATCAAGGATAGTACGATTTATTTGTTTTACTGGTACAGACTTAAGTATTCTGTTTCAATCAAGTTTGGTTGACCCCTATGTGGACGTACTGCCTATGATGGTGCCGAGACTGAGGAGAAGTTGATGATGTTCATATGTTGTATTTATTACAATTTTTATGTGTACCGGCAAATTTCAGATACTTTGCCCCAAAAACTTACTACATTCACTATCAAAAAGACTTTGAAATCTTATTGTCAAAGTAATTAAGATTTAAAAACAAAAATACATCAAATTTGGATGTCAAATTCTTACACCAGATAAGGACACTTCACATCTACAAGGTCAAAAGAGAGCTATAGTGCCCTCATTAATATAGCTAGTCTGTGATAAATCTGTTTATGAAAAATGTGTTTTCTGCATGTACCAAATAAATATTACCAAGTAGTTATACTACTTGAATTGATATGTATAATTTATAAAGAGATACTAATATTGTATGTACAAAGAAATACTTCAGCTTGTTTACTAAGTAAATAACTTCATTGTATCAAATCTATATAAGATCAATACTAGAACAATTTTATATAACTGTTTTATTAGCCTCAAAAGATTTGTGCATTTTCAAGTAAGTTTATTGTCATAATGAAAGTGAAATAGAAAGTTTGTTTGAAAAGAAAATGCATAATGCATCTGCATTATACTTGAATAGATAAATACAATTATCTTAAATCTTTAGACAGTTTTTTTCTTTCTTCAAAATTGGTACACTGACATATTGTGGTCATTATTATGAACCAGTGGTTATTAAGCAAGAAAAAGCTGTATTAAAAGAAATATGTTATATATGTACATACATGTACTCTTAATACATAACTTGTACATAAATATAATACCAGCACCCATGAACAGAGATATTGTACAAATACAAAGCCAGGGTTTAAAGAAAAAAAACTTAATTAATTATTTAAACTTTATCTACAGTTAAGTATGAAGGTACATATGTACCGGTATATAAATATGTGTGTGTGTGTATACTTGTAATTGTTGGGAGAAAATGATGTGTGAAATGCATGTATGAAATGAAAAAATGAATATGTAAGTGAAAAATTTGTGTTTTTACATACAGAAATATTTGATTTATATTAATATTTATCTATAAAACAAAGTTTGCAAAAAACAAACTTAATATTTAGTTTCTTTTCTGTTATATTTCGCTCAAAATATTCTTCTAAATGGATCCCATTTGTATATTGATAACACATCAAGGCCTTTGGTTGTATTATGAATATTGTTATGCCTGGTGTATCCATATGTCCGTCTTCATATTGTCTGACCATCTGATTAATCAATGTAGTACATTTCAATATAATTATAACTCCATATACTTAAACCCTTGTGCAATTTACATGTATATTGAGCACAAACATTTGTGTTCTCAGTTTGAGTTTAGCTTGTGGTTGATGGAACAACAGGTAAAAGTGGTTAAAATTGTACTGTCTTCACCTCTTAAACTTTTTTTCTTTTTTTTTCTGTTAAAACATTAGTTACCTCCGCTTTAGATCTGCCCTTTTTGTTGCACATCAGTCCAAATCAATTTTGTATTACAAATGGTTCAGTCATAATTAGTTATTTAAAAACTAATCAGTGCAAAGATCAGCACGTTTTCAATGAAATTTAAATCTTGTCAGATTATTAGCTGATCAAATGTAAAAAGCAGTCATTGACATTATACATATAATTTGTTTTAACTTGCATGACAATGTTGTACACCATTATGTCAACTGTTTATTATATGTAATTTAAACTAAATAGCAAAGTTATGACAAATTTTCTTTTCATATTTGATTAAAGTTTATTATCTGATCATATCGCCCTCTGACACTATAAGAAGGGTATTCAGATTATAAATAATGTATATTGGGATTGTATAAGGACAAAGACAATCACTGTGAATGGCACGAGTACTTACTGGCCTTTTGTATTTCTGACTGTATTATTGGGAGACCAGAATATATTTTATGTGTTTCTAGCACTAAAGGATATGAAAAATAGTTTACAAATTTATATTGTTCATGAAATTTAAATCTCGAATTGGGCTTAACAAAAAAAATTGTCACATTCTGTAATGTCGGGTTTACTCTCCCTTTATTTTATATTCAAGTTTTAATGCATTTCTTACTTGACTATAATTTATAGTAAATTACCCCATAGGTGCTTGCAATATTTTACATTATTATTAATAGTGTTTTAAAGATTACGTTGTGCTTACAATTTTATTTTCTTTATTATTAAAATTTTTAAAATGACTGAAAAGTTTCATATATATACATTTGTCTTAATGCATGTCAAATATTCATGTACAATATTTAAGCTACACAACATATGTTTGATGCAGCATATGTAAAAGTGTATGTAAAAGTTTTTAAATTATAATTTAAGATTCTAATTATATATACTATATGTTGTTTATGTTAAAGATCTCAAAAGTTGGTTTTCTGACCAGAGTGAATGTTTATTTGACAAAGACCAATGTGTGTACATTGGTATTGAATATCAGTCATGACCTATCACTTACTTTGTTTCTGTTATAGTAATTGAGGTAGGCATAAAAGCATATTTTAAAATTACTAAATATATATTTATACATATTTCTTGAAATACATTTCAATATTTGGACATTATACCTATTAACAAAAGGAAGACATTTTCAATTTAATCATCTGACACAGTGTTGCGCAAGCTTAATAAAGCCTAATTCTTATTTTATAGAATTTTGAAATCACATCTACATCACAGTGCCTATTGCACAAAGTGTTTATGCCAAAAATTGACTTTGAATATTTTGCTTTTGTATACATTAAGGCTATTATGTAAGTTTGTACATTCACTGCAAGAGAGAAATCATCTTTTACTACATGCTTATTAGCCTGTGATACAGTACCAATCAATTTAAATTACATTTATATTAAAATTATTTTAATTTCACCAAGGCATCTGTGCCTTGTTTAAGAATACATCCATGAAAGCATAGTGAGAGGTTTATATATTATTAGAAAAGTTTATTTGAATAGTGTGCTATCATTGTCTTTAAAAAAAAAAGAGTTAAAAAAGATTTTTCAAGCACATTATGAACTACTTTGAAGGAGGTTATTGTATTCCCCGTTGCTTTTCTAAGAAGATTTGCATAATACATCAAAGGATTGAATATTGAGATGAAAAAGGACATCACACAGTTACAAAAAAAGAACGAAAAAAAAACCAAGAGCTTGGATAACTGCAACACTGTTTTTGTGTTACTGAATTGTGAAAAGACATCACTATTTTTTATGTTTTAATTTTTTATATCATTTTCATTACATAATAACAGCACATAACAATACAAGATACAAAACATACATAGGACATGGTATCTAATTAATGTATGTACTTCCAATAAACGAGTTATGAATGAAACAATGTACAAGCAAAACGTTAATTGTACTATGAGCTTAATTATAAAGTGGATGGATTTCACTCATTAAGACACAATATGTAAGAGAATACACTTAGAAGCCCAAATACCACTCCACAAAGACAATCCATTCAATAATCCAGCATTAAAACACTTTACGAAAGTCACTTTGTATCCAATCCAAGGGTCTGACATGCTTCAGCACCCTTAAAAACTACACTTAAAAAGACATCACTATTGGATCTTAAATTGATTGGTATAATTTGAAGCTTCTTCAACCACACTTAATGTTGAAACTAAATACATAAATACAATGCATTTTAACATTTTGTGTTACTATACGCTGTTCTTACACATTATGCTTTAGCTGTCTGTTGATTATATCTCCTATATTAGTGTTTATCTGGATCCTTGCCAACAGTTTTGTTTGTATGTTGAAGGTTGATGGACATGTTGTTATTGTATTCCATAGGTTTACCGATCAAATCATGTTTGCTCTGTGCTTTTGTGAAATCCATTTTAGTTATTCACTGCTTTAAGATAGATCATTCCTTCAACGACTCTTTATTACCGTACCTGTTTTAATATACACAACACAGGTTTAAGAAGTGTTCAGAGAGAATGAGGAGAATAATAGAGATATAAATCTTTAAAACATCTTACACTCTGCTTCTGTTATGAATATGATAATATAGTTCCATCAAGTTTGAATGAATGTGATTCTTGCTGCCTGATTGCCTCAACTTGAATAGAAAATACCTCATTTATAATCAGTATTCTAACAATTGAACATTTGAAAAATGTGATTTTCTATTTCAAGGAATATTGTTATACTAGGTTTTTTTATAAAATAAAATATTTTATGATTTTGACTTGCTAATAAAACTATCTCACAAGTGACGATTTCTTTAAAAGGGAGGTAACTTGAAAATAAGCCAAGCATTTAGTTTTAGTAAAACAATACCAGGTACAGTTTTACTAATTCAACAATTATCTGGGAGATCTATCGGTAGATTGGATTGGGTTAAATTATACTGACTGTTAATATAAAACAGGAGTTACCCCAAATTTATTTAATGTCAGACATCTTGAGTATAGCTAAATTCAATTATTTTATTAATGATTGAAAGTTCCATTAACATTTGATATGAATAAAAAAATTAGAAATACCCCATTTTTTAAGGACATCAAGTTTGTTTTCATTGACTTAGATCGTCATTCTGATGTAAAGAAAAAACATTTTGTTGATCGAAATGTATGTACTGGTAATATCAGAATGGAAGCTTGTCAAGTTTTTGTACATAAAATTATACTGCATATTGTCGTTAGTCTATATAAAAAGATACTTTTTATTCTTCAGTATTTATTGACTTAAAGTCATTAATTGACTGTGTATGTGTTATTAACGTGTTGTAATGTCATGTGTCTACACTATGCATCTTGGTTTCATTATTCATCATTCTGGTTTGCACATAACATTTTTGAAAATATTGTGTACACTTTCTGATTTCCTTTCAATATAAATCTAGTCCAGGTTGATATGTGTATAGTAATATTTGATGTCAGAATGACTTTTACTTTCAACACAAGTAGAGTTGTATTTGCCATAAAATTGCCTGATTGAATGTATCTATGAACAAAGTATTGTAGAAATGTATGCTGAAATTTCCCCAGAGAATATCGTCATCTTAAAGTTATAATTACCGGTAGGCATTTTAAGATAGTGATCAAGTTAAAACAGGATATTTAAGGACAGAGAACAAAGATAGTTCCAAATGACATGGATCTTTCTGTAGAAAAAGAAAACACAAGACAGATTTCTACTGAGACATAACTTGAAAGATAACTAGTATGTATTCTATGGGATGGCCATAAAGGGCATTATATGGGGAAGTTTCTACTTACATGTTATAAAAAGGCAAAAAGGGAGAGGTGTAAAAATTGAATTGATAAGACATTATAGGGCAGTATCTAATATTGTTGAAAGGACGCTATATATTACATAATATCTACTGTACTTTAATGATCTTAAGTTAAAAAAGCACTTAAAGCCTGTAGTTGAAATTAAAAGATTCATATCTTGTGTTGTATATTTAACATTCATTTTTGCTTTATAAGTAGACCTATAGCAGTCTTAATCAGGAAATAGCAACATTGGGAACTCTGTCACTGCTAAACTAAAATAAGAATAAATTATATGTAGAAAAAAACCCTGAAAGTTGAAAAGAAGAGATGTTTAGAATGTTATGTTGGCTTACAACACCAATGTTACAATAGTGAAGTTTAATTTGAATATTATAAAATTATTGTCAGTCATTGTAGTTTATCTGTTTCAATGTATCAGCATCAGTACCACTATAGTTTTACTTCTTGTTTTTAATGTAATTAATTACATAAAAAGTGCTTTTGTCCAACTTTTAAAATATTGACAATTTTATATTGATGTAAGCAGAACATTTACTTCATACTGTATTTGGTATTTATCTTACATGTTGCACCTCCTTAACTTACCGTTACAAGCCATGGCTGTTTAACAGGTCAGTATAGCTGTGGCTTTAAAAGTTGTTATGATAAAGGCTTTTATTCATAATTCAGATTAAATTGTGTCGCAAAGCTTTTTATTTTGTTTGAAATGTCAAATGAAATTATAAGTAATTTACTCTATTGTTGAAACACATTTTTAATTGTGAAAGGTAGTTTTATGACCATGAACAATGTGTCCCAGAGGATTACATACAATAGTCAAGTTTATATTGTTCCTGCATATGATTGTGACTGTATACCATGTATAAATGCTGGGAGGTGTTTAACTGAAGAATACTATACAGTGTCTGTGAATGTATGAATGAGTGTGGTGTCTGTTTGTGAAGGAACTTTATTACTTCTTTCTTACACATTGTTTTTATCAAATCTTTTAGTCATGACATGTAAATGTAATTTTAAGTTCATCAATGTATGTACATATTATATTGTTCATTATTGCAAATCAGTGAGAGAGCATGATATTACATATAATGTTATAATGGAGTGGGTCCATCCACTAGGTCATGTCTTTGTCAGAACAACACACATCTTGTGGTCATTAAATATGAATCAAACTAATCTTGTTACTTCTTTTTTTTGTCCATGTCACCATTTGTTCTCTGATTTTGTTGTTGTTCAATCATTTGTTCTCTGATTTTGTTGTTGTTCAACCATTTGTTCTATGATTTTGATGCTGCTCAAATTTTATATTCATACCTCCATCAAATGAAACAATACCAGACATTTCATTTCCTGTGTGTAGTTGAAATCCTATACATGTACATTTCACATTACACTCACACACTAAGAGCTTAATTTTCTTCTTTTTTTGTCCATCTAGAGTTACTCTATACAAATCCTGTGTCTCACGTTTTTGACTGAAATGTTATTGTCATGAAGAGCTTAGTTTATGTATAATAGAATTAGCTTCTGGTTGTTAAAATAATCACTTTTATCACAAGGCTTACAATTAGGGGGAAATTTGTCAAATTAAACCAGAAGGGGCAAAAGTGGGGACAATATGACAAATTTCAGAAACTTTTGATAATCTACAAGTATTAAAGGCCTAGAGCTTAATGCTGGCATTTGTAATAACCTTGAGGCTTGGAGAACCAAAAAATAGGGTATGGGTAAAAATAGGTTATGGGTAAAAATAGGGTATGGGTAAAAATAGGGTATGGGTAAAAATAGGTTATGCATTATGGTGTCAAAGTTCAATACTATTTGTAATACCTAGAGCCTAGAGCTAATGTTGGGGTATGGAGGACCAAGATTGTAAAAAGGCATGAACCTATGGCCAAACATACCGGGGTATGTTACCTGTTTTGGTGTGAAAGTTCAAAACTATTGGTGTAGCATATATCATGTTAGCTTTCTACTACTTCTCTAAAACAATTGGTTCAATTTCAACCAAACTTGAAGCAATTACTTGAGGACAGAAGATTCAGATTTATTCTCAATCACCGGGAGGTGCCACTACAGGGACAAAAAGTAGAAAGTTGCGAAAATCTCAAAAAGCTTAAATGCTAATTATTGCTTGCATATACGTAGTAACCCGTTTTGATAATCAGGTTTAGTCAAGGCATGACCATGTAGTTAAATAAGAGGTTAGCCCTATTGGTGTCAAATAATATCAACACTATAGTATATATGTTATCTTTTCAAGGTTTCCATTTCTTCACCACTATAGGACAAATTTCAATCAAACTTGGTAGAATGCATCCTTTATGTATAGAAAGGGAATAACATGGTCAGATTTGTTCAAATGTCTGAACATACTCCACTCCCTTCACAAGGGACACCAATAGGTGATTTAAAAGGAAATATTATAGTCAAATAGAACAGGTGTATGACATAACGTCAACAGGCACACCATCGACACGACAAAACGTTGACAGACAAAACGTCAACATGACACAATATAAGCACAACAAAACCTCGACAATGACAGTCAAGTAATTCTCTCCTTCATTTTCGTGAGCCCACTTTCATTTCTACGAGCTAAGTTTGCTTGCATGTTCTGGTATTTTTGTTATTTTGTTAAACTCCAATAAGTTTTAAAACTTACGGAATTATAAATTTGAAACTTTCAGTAATCAGTTGAAATATGGAATCTTTATGGGACTTGTCGCTGTCCCAAATAGGAAACCAAAATTATTTTTCAAGGATATAAGTACACGATAGCCTGAAAAGGGATAAATGATTTCATCGTATATATATACCAATATATCCGTACAGGGTTATGTAAAAAAAATCTTGGTTTTTTCTCCTCATATTTTTGTGTTGTCGTAGTGCCTCTGTCCATGTTTTGTCTTGCCTACATGTTGTGTCGACGTTGTGTCTGTCAATGTTTTGTCGTGCACCGAATAGAACAAATACCAAATGAAACTATATTGCTGTTCCTACTAGATCGACGCTTAGACCCAGTTGGCCTCTGGTTTGTTTTTCTTAACTTGGGATTTTAAAAGGATATGTCTTCATGCATTATATGTCTTTGTTACACATACAATTTTATAACTTTCAAACTGCAAACATTGCACTTTGGTTGTTAAGCTGCTTTCTTGTTAACAACCTCTCTGGGCTGTAGTTTTTATGACACAATATCCAGAAAGTCACCAAATATATGTGTGCTGCATAAAGTAAACCGTTTGCCCCCTACCAATTTTCCCAAAGCTACGATCCTGCCTTTGTGCCTAGAGTGTCACATTACTTAGAATATGCAGCTATTTTGCTTTTGAGATGAGAATGTCTATACAGTACGTTTCTAAAACAACTTAATCTAAAAGGTAACATTATTCTACTCGGTAATATTAACTTGTTAATTAATTTTAACGAGTCTGAAAGTAAGAATGGTATTCAATTTAATTGTTCATCTTCTTAAAAACAAAAACTCGAAAACCCCTATTTTAGGTGCTTCCCTTAATTTGAAAATTCGCGCTTCTGTACATTATAGTTCTAATTATAGATTCACTGTCAAGTAATATCTAATCAAAATCAAGCTTTCAAAAGGAAATTTATCCAATCAAAACATTCCACGTTTGGGAGTGCGGAATAGAACATGTGAGACGATCGTAGAAGAAATCGAAACACCGAGGCTCAAACACCGGCATCACAACGCGTCGTAAGAAAAAAGATCATCGACGCTTATTTGAGTACAGTAAGTAAATTTCACCAATCAATAGAAAGCCAATGCATGCATGCAAAGTTTGATCTTAATAATTGTCTTTGAGCAGTGGGCTAAACTCCGCCCAAGGCAGGACGCTCGGGCACTCGTGAGTGTGCCTGCAAGTGTAAATCGAAGTTTGACCGAGTTTTCTATGACTTTCTCGGTTTCTCAACGCTTTTCTTTCCCCCTTCTTCCTGAGCAATCCTCAATATTTATCGCACTTTCTGTGTATTTGAGAACAACGGTGTAACTTACACTTGTAAGTGTACAAAGTTCCCTTCGTGTTCAGTAGGCTTGGGTTCGATCTCCGGTAGCTTCTGTGGAAGCTCTCTGGCGTTTATTTTCAAATCGGATATTTCATTAGATTGGTTTTTTAGAGGGACAGGACAGAAGCTGTCAGTGCGGAGTGAAATATCTGATTTGAAAATAAACGCTGGAGAGCTTCCACAGAATCTATATCCCTGGCTGCGTCATACGCATACTTACAACATAGCACACTTATAGACTATTTGCAATGACTGCATCATATACAAGACGATACACTAAAACTACAACAAGACCTCAACACTGCAGGACGGTTGATGAGATTTCATCCCGACAAATGTAACATTGTTAATATCACACCCAAACGCAACAAAATATACCACAATTAC
>JAUMGZ010202753.1:0-12442 GCA_032359645.1 Pododesmus macrochisma | reverse complement strand
ACACAAAATTGTAATGTAAACACCAAAATTAGTTGAACTTTAATCCAAATGATCCATGCATGATTTGATAACATTTTAAGAATTAATTCAAGAGTATCAAGATATGTGTTTATTTAATTGAAATAACGAATATTGATTCAGTAATTTCAGTTTAAAGGAGAATTGTACCAGTGATAGAATCACATAGATATTCATCGTGTAACCCTCTTTTTACAACAGGCCAAGATTATGTGTTCTAATTACTGTAAATGTTTTGGCTGCAAAAACTTTGAGGAGAGCCCTGAACGTAAGACACTCATGCATTTAGCTGATGCTGCAGAAGTACGGGTACAACAACAAGCTGCAGCAAAAACAAAACTATCGTCACAGATATCTGGTGTACCGCTACGAGCACCAACCTCATCTGCTACAGGGGAGAGGTAGGTTGGGTAAAATGTGGTGTCATTATGACATTTTCATTGCAAACAGTATAGATGAATTTACATTTTAATTAAAACAGGTTTACTTAACACATAATAAAAAGTTTTGAAAGAAGAAATGCATTTCATGTACACAAAATGTATTCAATGATGACCAAGTATGACTTAATTTAACTAAATATAGTTTTCATTTGTAATTGTATGTGTATCATAATTTGTTAATATATAATATGAAGCATAAACAAATGAAATATAAATATAATTCAGGGTTTTATATCAATCTCAATTTTTGTCTCGTCCCGACAATTGAGCAAAAGCAAGACAAAGGTGTTGCTTTTCTACCGGCAGCAGCAGCGTTAACATTTAGATTTAGCTCAACGATAAGTTTTCTTTTTTAGACTATTTCTCATAAAGTACAAACGCTAGGACATTCATACTTGGATCATAGTTACATCTAAGATCATTGTATACTGCAGATGCTGAATATAACCTATATTCCGTGGTCTGGTCCATTGACTTTGACGCTGAATTTAGCTACAACATTAAGTTTTCGTTTTTTAATCCATCAGGACCAAAGGTCCAATGTGAACTTTTCTCATACAAATCCTGTCCGTCAGAAAAAACTTTTACTTTAAACGATATCTCTGAAACTACTTGACAGATTTCAACCTAATTTGTCAGGAAGCATCCTTAGGGGAAGGGGATTCAAGATTGCACAAATGAAGTCTCTGAACCCCACCCCCATAAGTGGGTGGGACCAAAAGGAGTAAATTTGACAGTATGCCTTTAAACGACATCTCTTCAGAAACTACATGCAAATTTCAACCAGATGAACGTTTAGGTCTAATGGGCCTCTTGTTCGACTATTTCTTGAAAAGTACAGTGCTAGGGTATTCATACTTAGGTCATAGTTACATCTAAGATTATGCATCACATTGTATGCTGCAGATGCTGATTATGACCTATATTTCATGGTCAATTGACTTTGATGCTGGATTTAGCTGCAGCGTTATGTTTTTTGTCTATTTTTCAAAAATTGATTGTCTCATCTGTATATCAAAATTGTTCTTTCTCCCGTGTGCATTCATGTTCAAAGCTGTCAAGGCGAGACATATCATTTGCGCAATTCTTGTTATAGATATCACATGAAAGCTATGTATATATTGAATGACTTTTTTTCTTCAGATTACCCTACACATTTATCACAGCAGAAGTGGCTGAGGCCACATGTGCCTGTTTATTGGCGCAGGCTGAGGAAGCTGAAAGGATGAAGATGCCCCCGGTTGTGCAGGAAAGAATGGTGATAGAAGAGTTTGGTCGATGTCTTATGCAGATTATTGATTCTGCAAATAAAACAAGAGGTAAATGACAAAATATTGGTATAAAGGAAAAATAATTCTGCTACCATATTCCTTTTAATTACAATTTCATATACTTTAAGAAAATATTATAATGAATTGGTTCTAAAAGGCATCCATGCAAAAAAAATTAATACTGTCCAAAAAGGTGTTACCTTTTATGTCGAATATGGATTACTTACATTCATTGTTACATGTTCATGAGCAGTGTTCAGATGAATTTGTTTTTTGATTTTTTGTAAAAGATGATTGTATTATTCCAGGAGTTGTTTTAATTGATGACGAGTAGGGAATATCGTTGGTAAGGATCTGACATTTATAAGACTTGTTGACATGCTAACGATGTGTCTATAACAGAGATGCTGTAACTAAAGTGTTTGCATGACTAACATTGACAATGGTCCATTTAGGTTAAAAGTAGTCAGTTCACAGTCTACTTAACTTAAACAGGTTTTATAGGAAGAAAAGGTAGAAAATAACTAGATTTAGAAACAAAAGTTGTTTTTGCTATCATGACCATATTTTAGCTTGCCTGGTCGAAGGGATAAAGCTGGTGATTTCATTGGCTAGCAGGGATAAAGCTGGTGATTTCATTGGCTAGCAGTTGTCTCCTTCTTGATATTTGAGTTATGAATTACTGTTTACAAAATAACTCTGGTAGAAGATTTATTGTATAATCCAAGTGAAGTTTAATTTTGGAAACTAAATGACCCCTAAGGTGTAGTAGGTCCCTGTACATGTCAGCAATAGGATTTAAAATAATGTTATAATGTGACCTACATGATCTACTTCATGTCTAGGATTAACTATTATCTTTGTTGATTACATCAGAAATGTTAATGGTGTAGTAGTGCATTTTGTTTTGGCTAAGTTTCCAACTTGATGTGATCTCAGAATTGTTCTAAGGTTGTCTTTCACTTCTTACATTAAAGAATGTTACAAGTTTTAGCATAATGACATTATCACGTGCATGTGTATGTATAAATGTTGTTTGCATGACTGATAGAACTAGTGTTGCATCCTCTACAGTTTTCTTATGTCATGTGTTCTACTTCATAAATGTGTATCATTTCTCATAAATTATAGTATGTTAAATGAAATGTATACTGATTATCAAATAGTACCTTCTCTAGAATTGAAAAGGCATGTCTGTATGCATAAAGTATTACTGTATGTATTGTTTGTTGATGCTCTCTTTGGCAATTTTGTTAACAAGTGTTATTGGTAATTTGATCTTATAGCTTTAGTGTATCACAGCACATACCCATCTGCTTTTGTTTAATTTTTAGTCCATCTGGACCAAAGGTCCAAGGTGGACTTTTCTTATACAAATCCTGTCTGTCGTCCGACATAATTTTTCACATTTTCGACTTCTTCTTCTAAACCACTGGACCTATATCATTCAAACTTGGTAGGAAGTATCCCTAGGGGAAGGGGATTCAGATTTGTTCAAATGAAGGGGCTCTGGGGAAAATTTGTCAAAACTTCAAAAATCTTCTTCTAATAAACTGGAAGGCCTAGAGCTTAATGTTAGGTATTTAATAACTTTAAGACATGGAGAATCAAGTTTGTTCAAGGCTTGACTCTTGGGTCAAAAATAGGTTACGCGTTTTGGGGTCAAATTTCAACACTATAACAAATTTGTTAACTATTCACATTTTTGACTTCTTGTCCATAAAGCTGGATTAATTTCATCCAAACTTAGAAGAAGTCATCCCTGGGGGAAGGGAATTCAGATTTGTCCAAATGAAGGTACTCTGGCCCCAGGGGGCGTCACTTTTGGGGGCCAAAAGCGGGAAAATTGGACAAAATTTCAAAATCTTCTTCTCATAAACTAGAAAGCCTAGAGCTTAATGGTTTGTTATGTAGTAACTTAAAGGACAGAGAACCAAGTTTGTTCAAGGCTTGACCCCGGGGTCAAAAATAGGTTATGTGTTTTGGGGTCAAAGTTCAACACTATAGCAAATAGCTAACTATTCACATTTTGACTTCTTGTCCAAACTATTGGACCAATTTCATCCAAACTTGGTAGCAGTCATTCCATGGGGAAGGGAATTCAGATTTGTTCAAATGAAGGGGCTAGGGCCCCAAGGGGCATCACTTTTGGGGCCAAAAGGAGGAAAATTTGACAAAATTTCAAAAATCTTCTTCTCATAAACTAGAAAGCCTAGAGCTTAATGTTTTGGTATGTAGTAACTTTAAGGTATGGAGAACCAAGCTTGTTCAAGATTTGACCCTGGGGTCAAAACAAGTTACGCGTTTTTGGGTCAAAGTTTAACACTATAGTAGCAAATATGTTAACTATTTACATTTTTGACCTCTTATCCAAAACTATTGGACCAATTACATCGAAACTTGGTAGAAGTCATCTCTGGGGGAAGGGCATTCAGATTTGTACAAATGAAGGTTGTTGGCCCAAGGGGGCGCCAACTTGTGGACCGAAAGCGGGGAATTTGACAAAATTTCAATAATCTTTTTAAAAGCTAGAAGGCCTACTGCTTAATGCTTTGGTTTGTAGTAACTTTAGGGCATGGAGAACCAAGTTTGTTGTGGCGTGACCTTTGGGTCAAAAATATACAAATGCCAATCCAGATGGACATTAAGGCCAGTCGGGCCTCTTGTTTAAGTTTTAAATAAAAACATTTCCATTGTGATTGTAGATGAAAGTGGAGGAGACACCTGAAAAATACAGCATGTCATATGTACAAGATAGATTAGCATGTCATTATGTCTGTCTACAAACTTCTTTATGACATCACAGATAGTGCATGACGTCATAGCTTTACATATATACACAGAGATAATCAATCATGTATGACAACGTCAGTAGCTGCATGTACATGAACTGCACGGAGATCACCCGATGTGCCTGTAGCCATCTATGATCAGCACATAAACAGCAAGATCATGTGTAATGTACAGCGTCATCATCAAACGACTACACAAATCTACACTCAAGTGTACTGCATGCAGGGCACCTCAACTATTCTTGACTGTTTGATCCAGCATAAAGTTCTTGTAAACATTCAGTGCATTTGTAATGAAGTCTCTCATTGAACTGTTATTAAAGTGGAAAACTTTCTTACATTTCTTGGAGAAAAAAAGCATGTATGAAATATAAACCATTTCAAGTAAAAGAATTGTGATTATTGACAAAATTAGATTGTTTTTATCACAGAAAGACGATTTATACATATTAACTCTTGTTAAATGTTATCATTGAACTCTTCTAGATATACCTCAGGACACTAGCACAAATCAGTGATGGACACTGAATGGATGGTCAGGGAAGAGGTGGTCAGCATTTCCAGGAGACCTATTCCAGTCAATGTCAGACTCTTGGCTGTCAAAATTATACTTGTCGTGGCTTCACTGCAGTTCATGATCATCACATAAAACATGTTTTTCTAAAGTGTACTTCTCGGCATAAATCAAAGATTTTGAAAACATTTTTGATTTAATTTTAATGGCAAAACCAGTTTATAGGTTCTCTTTTTGTTCTGTGTTTCTTATCATTTAAACATTTTTATAAAATATTAATCTCAGAAATTCTTGTGGAAAATATTCAGAAAGATCAAGTTTGTATCAATTTTGTTTCACCTAATTGAAAGTTAGCTGTGTCAAAACGTTGGGATATTCCTTATTCCTGAGTGCTGTTAAAGAATTCCAAAGTTTTGTTTGTGAATTTGAGGAGATTTTTCTATGTACTGGTACATCATAGACTAATCATAATTTCATTGAAATTTCTGTGAGATATGGTCACAAACTCAAAATTCTCACCCCAAAATCTCTGCTGTGAGACGAAATAATTATGTCACTATTATTTATAGCTTTCTAGAGTCAGTGATTGGGATTTTGAATTTCATGATCAGTGATGATTTTAGTCAAGTTCTAATATAAATTTTGTTAATGAAATGAATTTGAGATTGTAAAAATACAAAATGGTGCAAAGCATAATGAATGGATATTAAAGTTTAAAGACAGAATGCACTGAGTGTGATTACCTAGCTAGCTACAATCATAAAAATTGATAGCATGCCTATCGTTGTCAAATATTTAAAGCAACTATTTATTTAATACATATTCCCATCTTAAATGACCACATATTGAAATGATAAATATGGTATGTTCATTTTGTTTTTACCTTCAAATACAGCTGGAAAAAATACTACAAAAATTTCATCTTTATTAATCAGAAACATGTACATGCAGGAAAAAAATTATGATTGTTATCACAAAACAGATGTGAAAACTCTTGATGTATGTAATTCAGTAGAAATTCTAAAGTTCTTTTTAAACTTTGTGTTGCTATTGACTAACAATTCATATCTTGAAATATGTAAACAATTATGGTTTGACATGATCTTTTATTGATTATTAGACTATACCTCTCTGGTGCATACATATTTGGAAGCAATATATGTGTTTTAGATTGTTAAAAGTGTATTAATGTAATATATCAGACAGTCATATTTTATAACGGTGAAACTTACAGCTAGTCATTGTTATTGTTATTTACATTTTTTGTTTATATTAGATAGTTTTCAAATACATTTTTGTCTAAAAATACAGAAGCATAATTTGTTAAAGGCAGTGAAAGAAATCAGTAGCCATAATTATTCTAATAGATAAACACATAAATCAAACATGAGCGCTAAGTATGTCGGTAAATTTAAACTTGTTTCCATTTCACACAAATTTGAAATAATTAAAAATGGTCTAAATTCCATACATTATTTCAACCTTTAATTTGACATATGGTGAAGCATAAAGTTTAACATTAAATTCAGATATAAATATGTCCTGATGAATTGTGTGTGTAATAACTTGGGACTGAATATATAGTCAAATAACAGGATTGGTAGGATATCAAGTTCCCATTGGTTAGAAATAACCATTTTCCCAAGACGTTACACCAAGTATATGAGGTGTATTGTTTTGTGTTTTAAAGCATATTTGTCACACTTATGGCCCTTTACAAAAATTGCTCAATATATCAAGAAGTTAAATATTTAATTCAAGTTGTACGTCATGATTAGAATGTAAAATCATCATTATATTGACAATAGTCTTGTTAAATCTCTAAATATTGAGGACAATACTTCTAATCTAAATAAAAAATAGAATCATAAACATATACTAGATGGTTCAATTACTGTAAACGTACTTATATAAGCACAGTCATATTTTAGTGCTACATCCTATGCAAGACATAAATGCGCAATCATGAATTAGCGTATGTAAGCCTACATTAATATTTTAAATCTATATGTTAAATATAAGCGCTGTACATACATTAGCGCTTTAAGGTCAGCACAAAAAGCGCTAAAATAAAAACACCGCTAAAATGTGTGCGTTTACAGTATCCTTTTCTATCAACTGCAAGGAATGTGGTGTTTTTCAATTAATATTTATCTATTTATAACTTCATTGTTCCACACAAGTTTAAGTGAATCTATAAACATCCATTTCTTCTCAAAAGGACTGAACCTTCTTTATGCCAATGATTTGGAATATTGGTTTTCTTCTCCATAAATACAGAATTTCAGTAAAGCATATGAAGTGTTGGAGCATAGAATTAAAATCAATAACAAATCTAATTATAATGACAAGTTATTTATCATATTGTTACCACTTTTTCGAATTTACAACAACATGCAAATTCGTCTGAAATATTCTGCCATTTATGTATGCACTGCTGCAGTTAAGGTTTTCTATTAATTTGACATGCCCTCTTCAAAATTGACTGATGCTCTTTCCCTAATTGACCATCAAATCAATTGATATTATCTTTATATCTATTGACATTGAATTAAATATTACTTTGTATTAACGGAGAAAGGAATACTGATACATTGTTCTACTTTTAAGTGAATATGAACATCAAAGCAAGTGTCTATTCCCAATTAGTATGCCTCATATATAACATTAGCACTGATTGGCTAAAACATGTTACATGTTAGGGCAATAAAACATTGAATTTCCCCATCATATTTCTCTTGCTCCAGACACAAATTTTAGGAAAATATATATGAAAAATGCAATGTTATTCAGAATAATAAACAATTTATTGCTCAAGTTTGAAAGAGATGTGAAGATATGTTCACCGTCTAAAAATCATGATTTGACACAGGTGAACAAATCTTAATATTGCCCTAGAATAAGAGCAATAAATATTTTGTGAATTCAAATATTCTTGATTACTTTTAAAGGATTCTCCTGTGATCGCCTAATGTCTAATATTAGAATATTTATGAAATCTATTTCTAATTTGAACTCTGTATTGTAATTTGACTAGCTCATTTGTTTGGTTTATATTTCAATTCATTTGATTCTGAGCTGTGTGCACTATAATTTTTTTTTTAAATGAAAGTGAATATTAAGGCAACATCTTCATGAAAATGAGAAATTAAAAAACTAATTCACATACTTGATTATTGTATAAATGCTATTTAACAAGCTGATGTACGGATTATTAATCAGATTTTCATCCCATGTACTAGTAATATATTTATTTGGTAGGACACATATCTGTACCGCCATCTATTAAACAGGGCAAATGATATTTTATTTATATTCCACTTATGTTTATCTAACCACACAAGATGAACTGTTGTTGTTTTATTGTTGAATTGGGTCATAAAAATGACACACTGTTATTATTTAACAAGTCTTCAATGGAGATTATTATTAATGGATAAAAAATTGTTGATAATTAATAGAATTTGTACAGATTTGATTTTAAAATAATGTCAGTGATGAAATATAAGTACTTATATGTGTACATGTAGGTACACTTGCTACAGATCCCAATATGAACAGATATATAATCTATAAACACATGATTTAATACTAGATTTACCATTTATCAATTTACCATTGTTCTGTTTTTATTGGTTTTTGACAGAAAGTTAAGTTGAAGATATTTTAACGCCATGTACATTATATGCAAGAAAGTATTGTTTTTATATATATTTTGTTCTTGGGACTGTGGTAGCATAATTGCTCATGTAGTTAGTATTTAAACTGTATGGTTCACCGGCTACACTTGTATTTATGTATGTATCATACGACCATCATCCTCATTACTGTTATCACGCCTTCTCAATATGTCCATTGTATTATTCAGCTCATCGTCATCACGTCCTCTCGGACATACTTCACATTGTTAACAACAGTATATTGACTATAAAGTAAATTGTACACAATTCCTATTAAATTTGTTTTTTAATTTATATCAAATAATTTCAGTACTCCAGACATCTTTTCTAAGATCTCAAACAGCATTTATTGTTGCTTATCTTCTTGCATAAAAGATTAATTCAGATTGGATGATTTCTTTATATTTTGCATTCTTGTGATTAAAATATAACCAAAATTCTTAATCGAGACGGCAAATTAAGGTATGAACTATGTGAGTAACTGAAATTAGGAGTTGAAAAAACCATTGTTTAAATATGATGCTATTGCTGTCATTACTATGTTAATAGAAATTTTAAAGGTTTTCAAAGACGTATAGAAGCTTTAATATAGCTTTACAAATAAATAAAAATAAAATTTCATTATCATAATTGTATGCTTTTAAAAATAGATAGAAAATTAAGTTTCTGTAACAGCTGAAATGTAATCAATATATGACAATTTTATCATATATACAAGGTCATGTGCAGTGATTATCAATGTTACCTATTTCTTTGTGTCTTCTCTATACTGTCTGTACTTATTTCACCTCTATCATGCGAGATGTTTGGAGAAATGTTGAATGTGCAATACTATAATTTTGAGAGTAAGTTTCCATTTGTTCTGTGTAGTATATAGACTTTATCTTCATGGAAGCAGCTTGTGTGATGTATGAACATCAAATAAAGCAAATATTTGTAAAACTTAACATTTGTTATCTCATTTATTTATGTATGAACGCAAATACTGGCTACCAACTTGATGTACTGTAAAGTTGATAAACATTCTGTACTGGAATTCTCTCTAAGCTTTTGAACAAAATGAATTGGTTAAGTAGATAAAACCTCTACGCATACATGTATTTGCAATGACATATGTCTCTGCTTTTAATATTTGGTGGGAAAACATTTCTTTACCACTTATTCATATAGGATCTCCAACTATGGTGGGCTAGTACATCCAGGTATGAGAGTGTGTTAAATTTGATTTGTTTTCTACTTTTTAAGCATTTCTTCAACACTAACTTTATGCAGAATCACCTAACCTAGTGGGCTTGTACATTTTAGATGTCGGTAAGCCATGTACCAAAACCAGGTCAAATTGAACTTTGTAAAGGAGAAACCTCATCTTAAGCATATCTTTGAATTAAATCGTGCAGAATCAGCAAATACAGTGGTAAAGTACAGCCTTACCTGAAAGTTTGTTGCATATGAAAATTAGGTCATTGTGACCTTTATCATGACCTTGGCATTACATAAATTAAAAAAAAAGCATTTGTTTAACACTTATTTATTCTGGACCACTAAACTTTGTGTTCTAGAACATCTTGGGATGAGGGTGTGCTACTTACTATAAATAAGTCGCAGTGACCTTTATTTTGACCTTGATGGAACATCAAAGCAAATTTTGTTCATTTTCTACATTTAATCCATCTTGGCCAAAGGTCCATAAAAATGCTACCAATCTCTATCTTTTTCGCATTTATGACTTCACTAAATTTCATCCAAACTTGGTACAGAAGCATCTCTACAGGAAGGAGATTCAAATTTGTTCAAACATTGGGGCCCCGTTTCAAGTGGGGTGTTACTTTGGGCACAAATTGGGAATAAGACAAAAAATTAAAAATTCTAATAAACTAGAAGAAACTTATTGTTTGCACGTGAGTTACCTTAAGGGACGGATAACCTAGTTTGCTCAAGGTGCAATTGGGGTCAATATGTTTTTGAGTCAAATGTCAACACAATAGCAAATGTGTTTAAAAACTTTTAATATTTTTGATTTCTCCTAAAACTGTGGACCAATTTCAACCAACCTTGCTTTAAAGGGACGTATGAACCTTGGGTTGGGGATTCAGATTTGTTGTGGCGGTGGCAATCCTTCAGGGGACACTACTAGGGACCACAATTTTAATAGTTACCTTGGGGCATACAAATATAACGCCCATGCAGTTTGATTGAAATTTGACCTCAGGGACAGACATATAGACAAACAGAAAGACGGAGCTGTGGAACAACATCCTCTCGGTTTTGGCATGTGGGATAAATAAAAATCAAGCTTTGCTTACACAATCGTGTCTCAACCTTCTGGATGGATCAGCCCTAAATGTTCATACAAATCCTGTCCGTCTTTAATTTTTCACATTTTTGACTACTCCAAAACCGTTGAATCAATTTTATCCAAACTTGGTAGGAAGTATCCCTAGGGGAAGGGGATTCAGATTTGTTCAAATGAAGGGACTCAGCCCCCATCTGGCATCACTAGGGGGCCAAAAGGGGAAATTTGATAAAATTTCAAAAATATTCTAATAAACTAAAAGCCTATAGAGCTTAATGCTTTGGTATGTAGTAACTTTAGGGCATGGTGAACCAAGTTTGTTCAAGGCGTGATCATGGGGTCAAAAATAGGCTACACGTTTTCGGGTCAAAGTTCAGCACTATGACATATAATTATGTTAACTTTCCACATTTTTGACTTCTAGTCCAAAACTACTGAACCAATCATCCAAACTTGTTAGAAGGCATCCCTAGGGGGAGGTGGTTCAGATTTGTTTAAATGGTGCAGTTCTGCACCTGTTCTAATAAACTGGAAGGCCTAGAGCGTAATGCTTTGTAATGTAGTAACTTTAGGGCATGGAGAACCAAGTTTGTTCAAGGCATGACCCTTGGGTCAAAAGTAAATTACAGTACGTGTTTTGGGGTCAAAGTTCAACACTATATATATATACCGGTAGCAAATATGTTAACTTTTCACATTGTCAGTTTCTTGTCAAAAACTAATAGACCAATTTCATCCGAACAAGGTTGGAAGTATTCCTAGGGGAAGGTATTCAGATTAGATTGGTTCAAATTAAGGATCTCAGACCCCAGGGGCACCACTACGGGGCCACGAGGTGGGAGATGTGGATATTTGACAATATTTTAAAAATCTTCTAATAAACTAGAATGCCTAGAGCTTAATACTTTAGTTTGTAGTAACATGGAGTGCATGGAGAACCAAGTTTGTTCAAGGTGTGACCTTGGGGTCAAAATAAGTTTTGCTTTTTGGGGTCAAAGTTTAGCACTGTATATATAGCAAATATGTTAAATTTTCACTTCTTGTTCAAACTACTAGACCAATTTCATTCAAGATTGGTAGAAGATTTGTTCAAATGATGGAGTTTAGTCCCCAGGTGGTGCAACTTAGGGGGAAAGACAAATTTAAAAAATCTTATAAACTTGAAGGCCTACTGCTTACACATAATACTTTGGCATGTTGTAACTGAAAGGCCTATTTCAACTAGATGGAGGTTAAGGCCTGATAGGCCTCTTGTTGCTTTTCGAACTATAATCATTATGCAGATATACATCCTACAATGTGTGCCTTGTGGTTTCATTGTTTTCCATCTTGTGGGTAAGGTTTTGTTCATCATTCCATCTTATCTTTGTTTCCTACTCTTCAAATTCCTGTAGCACGAAATGTAGGGTCAAAAGTGTTGATATCAAACAA
>JAUMGZ010202742.1:0-12442 GCA_032359645.1 Pododesmus macrochisma | reverse complement strand
ATAAACACACTTACCTGAACACTTGTTATGACATATGAATACACACAGTCGTTGTTAATTATTAAATAAACACATTTACCTGAACATTTGTTATGACCTTATGAATACACACACTCGTTGTTAATTATTAAATAAAACACACTTACCTGAACACTTGTTATGACATTATGAATACACACATTCGTTGTTAATTATTAAATAAACACACTTACCTGAACACTTCCCACAGAACTTGGCACAGTTATCACCAACCCATCCAGTATATGTAGGGTCAGAACAAACACTTTGTTGGTATTCTGCACAATTAGGTAACTTGTCAGCACACATACCTGTAAATATTATAATTATGTATTTGAGACAATCAACCATTGAATAAGATTATTCTGTTACCGGGAACGAAAGAAATTGTTAAATGCCATTTCATTAACATAACCTCTAAAATCGGGTAAGGTGTTTATCATATTTATCGGAGGCATGTTTCAGATTGCATTTTTGTATTCTTAGCTTACGATTATTTGAATAGGTATAAGTTTATAGTAATTTCTTTTAATCAATAAATACTAATTAT
Source organism: Pododesmus macrochisma (assembly GCA_032359645.1). NCBI lineage: Eukaryota > Metazoa > Mollusca > Bivalvia > Pectinida > Anomiidae > Pododesmus > Pododesmus macrochisma. The sequence goes on along the minus strand of JAUMGZ010202742.1, from coordinate 11,874 downwards.
TATGCATGGTTAAATATGCAAATTTTAGTCAACAAAGTAACTGAGTTAACGTAAACGAAAGAGTCTTTGGGCTTGCATGATCAGGAGTGTACACAATACACCCTGCTTCCTTATTAACTCGAAAACATAAACAAAGCATAGAAAGCAAGAATGTTGAAACACGCTGTAAACAAAACGTATCGTCTCATAATAGAGACAAGCAAATCCAGGACTGTGATTATAGGCACCTGAGGGAGCACTGTCAACACACACTCTCACACACACACACACACGCACGCACGCACGCACGCACATGCACATAAAGGATTTAGGGAAAACCCTGTTGCATGTGTACATTTCAGATTATGTCTTGTTACTATAGGTATTCTTTCAGATGTTGAGGCGATTTCATCTAATTTCTCCAGATGAGCGTAGTAACAGTTATTGTTTCTTAAACAATAATTAACATATATGAACGCACACTCTGTTACGGAGATAACAGTTTAAGGTTCGTGTGAAACAATCGTATCATTTAGACAAATTCCAGGGAGAAAACCAATACAAATGCGACAACAACAGGTGGAAACTGACAAATTTATGGTGAATATTTCGGCTTTTTAAACAAATAACGAATAAATGAAATCAAGTTTTTCTGTATATATATAATTCTTGAAATAAATATATATCATAATGGCATATGATCTCTACGTCATCTCTACTGATATGGAATGGATGATTCGAAACAGCTGTCTAGAGAAATACTTTGAAAATTCCTTTTTTTACTGCGCGAACACCTTAAATGTCGACAAGGTAAATTTTGTAGTATATTTTGGATGTCGTTTTATCCCTAACACCATAACCTACTTACCCCTATGGCACTCAAGCATGTATTTACCTATGTTGTCTATACTATGTTCGTCACGCTCGAGCGTCCCTAATAGCGGTTGATTCGTATTTTTGCCTAAAAACACGGACAGATGGTTATTTCCTCTTAAAGATATTACATTTGTGATGACCTATTTAAGTTTGCCATTTTATATGTTCTTCGCCTGTGTTGTCACTTCCGGTGTTGGTTTTGCCCCTATAATGATCACCTCCCGGTTGCAATTTGCTTCCGAATACATTACAATTAACCTTTCCTAAGAACAGAATGCAGGGTGCGTGAGGTGTTTCGTTACTTTATTCCAGGTTTATAACGCAATGCCAGTTATAAAATGTAAGTTCTTGACCAAAGAGGATATGGTTTCAGACCTATCTGTATTTCAAACTGCTGTGTTTGATTTATATTGAGGCTCTTTCAATCAATTAAGATGTAAGTCTGTCTGTCTTTTGATAATATTTAATAATATATATATTATTACGTCATGTTTACGTCATTTCTGCTGTTGAGGACTGGGTTGTCCAAACAGATGTCTGGAGGAATACGTTCCTATCATGACTGAAAGTGCACCTAGATTGTGGAAGAGGTCATTTTACAGTATTTCATGGGGTTGTTTTGTCCCTAACATCAGAATCTACTAACCCCGACACCACCCCATAAGCCGCCTACCTTATCTAAGCCTTGTCTATTCTTAAATCATTTATTTTGAGCGTTCGTGATGACAGATGATTCGTAGCTAGGCCTGGAATATTAGACGATGTTATCTTACAAAGAGAGTTGATTTTTCACTCTTATAGATATTTATATTTATTGGTGGCCCTTTTCATTTTTTTTATCAATGTTCATATCAAATATTTTTTTGAATGTTGCAAGCGAGAAAAATCGAGCAAGAAGCTTTAATGATTTACCGTAACCTGAAATGTATATCACCTGTTGATCCTTTTGTAGGGTACTTTAATAGTTGACCCAAATGCGTGAAATTAACTTTTAATCAAGTTGAAGCGCAAAAGCTTAAAAAGTGTAATCATTTGGTCTCTTTATAAGCAGGAATTTATGTCACAGAGAAAGACATTATGGAGACATACTCAGTGGGATATATACCCTCAAACAAAAAGCAAATCAGCATGTAAAACGCGCGCACACCAATCAGGAAAGCGCTCGATGTCAAGCGTTTACCTGATCCAGAGCCGCTCGTGTATATAATTGTACCACCACTTCCGGAACTGGTACCACCAGTTCCACCTGTTCCACCTGTTCCGGTAAAAGTACCGGTACCACTAGTTCCACCTGTCCCGGTCAGAGTTCCGGTGCCTCCTGTACCGGTACCTGTTCCTAACATTGTAGCAAGGTGTATTGATACAATAGTGTTTGTCAAATAACTATACATCTTATGTTGTATATACTAACCTGTTCTTCGTGTATTTCACCATCTCTTATCTCTACTCAAATAATCTCGAATACAATGTTTTGATATGAGTGAAGTGAAAGTGACCAAGTTTTTAGCAAACCAATTCAAAAGTGTACGGGCCCTCTTGTTGAATATCATTGAAACATAGGACAAAAACCCAACAAAACCACTCGAATAAAACGTAAAGCAATGAAATGTTTAAACTGAGTGATGACCGACAAGATGCATGTAATTATACCTTTAATATCTAACTGTGGTAAGTTACCATTGCCACTACACCAACTTTACAGATCAATGCAGACAACATTCATTCAAACAATGTTTCTTTTAAGAAATAGTGCTAGTCAAAATACATGACTTATAATCTTATTTTATAGATTAAAGCAGATCTAGATAAAAATTAAACGTTTGTATTTAATACTTTACCTGAGCCAGAGCCGCCGGGATACATGGTGCCAGTGCCAGTTCCTGTACCACCATTGGGATACATGGTGCCAGTGCCAGTGCCAGTGCCAGTTCCTGTACCACCATTGGGATACATGGTGCCAGTGCCAGTGCCAGTTCCTGTACCACCATTGGGATACATGGTGCCAGTGCCAGTTCCTGTACCACCATTGGGATACATGGTGCCAGTTCCACTTGAACCACCTGACGGGAAATACACATTAATATAATAATATAACATTATAAACATTATATAACGCATCTATTTTGTTGTTGTTCATTTGAAAGAGGTAGAATAAGAACAAGTAAGACGCTGTCATTTAAATGTACATTAAACTTGGATAATCCTGAAACTTGAAAAAGAAAGCTTGAACACTGCAAAAGGGAGAAAAATTGCTTTATTAATTGTTGACATTGTGCAATAATCACGTTTAACCACATATCCGTTATAAACTATATAGTTTTAAATAGCCGTCCTTACAAACATTATTACAGTTTTTTGAAAATTTCAAACCCTTGATATATTCTATATATCTCGTTTTCTTATTAAAGGTTTGGTGCTTTCGTTGCGTAAGATTTTTAATGAATTTTTTGGCGTGTGTACACCAATAAACATCTGAACATTGACCATTTAATTATTTAAAAAGTGACTATAATTAAATTGCAAACATAGTATTATTTTAGAGCTCAGTCGCAGTCGTACGTGGTTGCCTACAAAACTAATAAACTGCACTGAAAATGAAAAATTATGAAAATGTACAAGGTAGGCATTATATATAAAACCAAAAAGTGAACAGGATTTCCAGCTTGCATGTAGGGCAGACTTAGCAAGATAATGGCGCAAGACTTTTAAAAACTCAATTAGGAGTCAAACTAACAGACGACCTGATAGCTAGAACCTAATTCATACACAACATCACTTAGGCAAGCAGACTGTCATACAATATATGTACGTGTCTGATTGCCAGAAGGTCAGAACCTAATTCATACACAACATCACTTAGCCAAGCAGACAGTCATACAATATGTGTACGTGTCTGACGGTCAGATGGCCAGAACCTAATTCATACACAACCATCACTTAGCCAAGCAGACAGGCATACAATATGTGTACGTGTCTGATGGCCAGATGGTCAGAACCTAATTCATACACAACCATCACTTAGCCAAGCAGACATGCATACAATATGTGTACGTGTCTGACGGCCAAATAATCAGAACTGAATTTATACACAGCCATAACTATGCAACAGTCATAAAATAAGTGTACGTGTCTGACGGCCAGATTGTTGCAGCCTTATGCATACACATTCATCACTAACATCCATTCATAGTGCATGTCATACCACGATATAGCCTGATTCAGATACAACCACCACTTTCACACAACTTCGATTTTCAGACGACCATTTCTAGTAATTATTTTAATAGAATGAAAAATACAATAATACAAGAATCAAATACAATAAAAAGATGTTTATACATTTTAAGCGATATTAAGCATGCTATTGTCAAAGTATTTCAAAAGCAATGTCCATGTTTCGAAAGCAAGCAGAGTAAAACAAAAAAATTATGTTAGACTCAAGCCAAGGAACAACAAACGGGAATATACTGGAACAGGAGACTGACTAAATCGATAATAAATTTTCGGTCAGATCGAACCAGTTCTACTGTACATAAATGTACACTCGAAAACATCAACACTCAATATATGACTGGGTTCTGATTGTGTAGGAATACCAATTACACACTACACTGAAGAAAACTCATCATTGCCAGAACTATGTCAAAGCAGACAAGCTCCTAATACCTGTCAGTTGTGTAATTGTCCATTCACTGCTCTACTAACATAGCATGCTTTATAAGTACACATAACGTGTTAAGTGCCTCTGAAACATTTCAAGAATAGAAAGGCAGCGCTGAGCAGTATCGATATATGCCATACAGCAGACAATAAAATCCGGTTTTCTGTGCCAAACGTTTAAGCATTGGTCAGTCTAGACGTTACTTTTAAACACAGACATCGCGTCATCGACGTCATATCAAAATGATATGAACACAGATATTTGGCACCAATTTGTACAAGTAATATATGGTTCGAGTAACATACAGACAGTTTTTGCACAGGGGTAAACTTAAAGATCATTTCTTAAGTGTTGAATGTAGAATTGGCCAACCGACTACAATTATGTATATGTAAATTTGGTGTTTCCTTCTGAAGAATGCAGCAAAAAAGCAAAGCATCATGTCGTCTGCAAAGACAGTGGCAAACGCTTAGACACCAAGCGATTACCTGTCCCTGTCATTGTACCGGTTCCACTACCGGTCCCTGGCATTGTACCTGTCCCTGTCATTGTACCGATTCCACTACCGGTCCCTGGCATTGTACCTGTACCCCCTGTCATTGCACCGGTTCCGATGATCACAGTGCCAGATCCTGGTTGTGATGTGGAAACAAATAGTTTACTACACTATTGACTTATTTTCAAGATACTAAGCATACATGTAAATATTAGGTACAATTTACTTTGAACTACGTATACCATTATAAAGATGTGTCAAAATTTCTTCTGCAAGGGAGAAAATCAAAGTTAAGTGAAATGCTGTTGTGTTATGTTAAATACGCATTCCTATTTAGCCTATACGTCATGGTACAGCTTAGATTGTTTATATTTCAATAATTATCACTATTAAACAAATAATAATGGTATATCTATCAGAAAATTCACGACACTTAATTTAAGCACAGTTCTATGGCTCAAAGATATATGAAACATGAACACAAAGGAAACCCGAAAGCCGTACAGCATCAACACGATCGAACATTCGTTACAAAAGCGCAGAGGCATCACCATGTCAGGGGCGTAACAAACGGGTTTTCAATGTGGAAGCCCAATGATCAAATGTGCACCCGAAGCGCGCAGCGCGATGAGGTGGAGGGTTTTGGAGTCTGTGTGGTCTACCCCAGGAGAACTTTGTTTTCTAGAACGCCTGAGACGCGTTCTCTCGTGTTCTGGCGTCAGTTTAATGGCCCTTTTAAAGCAAACAAAAATCATTTTTCCCTCTTATTTTACAAATAATTTGCTTATTTTGGGGTACGTAGGGTTTGGTAATCATCTACGCAAATTCTGTTTTAGAGTTCAGTAACATTTTTCCATGGAAAAGAAAAATCTAAAAGCATGTGCATTTTGTTGTTTTTGTTGGTCAAAATGATGTGTAAGCCCAGGCTTTTTTGCCACATAGGTTGTTAGGCGCCTTCATGTTCAATATCACACAACAAAAGTCTATCATCACCAACACGGTCTAAAACACGTTACAAAAGCACAAGCGTTTCAACACGATCCATAAAGCTATCCTGACAATTCCATGACGGAAGTGGCACGATGATACTTGCATTGTGGTGTGCCAATGAGGGAACTACTCGCGAAAGTGTAATTGGGGCTTCGCACCAAGTGCGTGCATTCGTAGCAAGCCGCGGCCAGAATTTTGATCACGACATCATTTTCGTGCCAGCGACGTGGCTAAAGGGATGGCACACATTAGTACAAAAAGGTCGCGCATAGTTTGCGCAAATATGTATGGAATGGACCGAAAATTGGGATTTCCCCTTTCCTGGTGACGTCAGACACGAACGAGAATTTCTGCTCGATAAATTCACACATGCGTAACTCTGGCGTGTCAACGAGTAACTATTCGTGCAAACGAGTGCACATGCTTGCCCAGGCGTGACATTTACGCAACTTATGCACACATAATGCGTACCCTTACTTGACGATTGTCATTGTTCACCGTTGATGCGCCTCTAGTACGTAACTAATGCATGTCAGATGGCACGACATTGCGCAAACAATGCTTGACTTTGTCGTGATGACAACTTAAGTGCCCAGAATTGGCAATTTTTGGTGCATGTTGGCACGCCACAACGTCGACCTGTTCGCTTAACAACCGACATAAGCGCGATAGTAACAACAGGGTCCAGAGCACGCGCCGAAAGCCAAACAGTAACAGCACGGTCCATTACACGCGACAAAAGCCCAACAGTAACAGCACAATCCATAGCACGCGACAAAAGCCAAACGGTAACAGCACGGTCCATTACAAGCGACAAAAGCCCAACAGTAACAACACGGTCCATAGCACGCGACAAATGCCCAACAGTAACAACACGGTCCATAGCACGCAACAAAATCCCAACAGTAAAAGCACGGTCCATAACACACGACAACAGCACAATAGTGATAACAGGGTTAAAGCCACTTGACAAAAGCACAATAGTTTACCAACACAAGCATATAACACCTGAAAGAGATAGCCCTGATCCATGATTCGTGAGGTTGCATGTCAGACGGAAATCTCCTGTCAATGTTTCTGTTTTATGAATCTTCTTGTTATTCGTCCTGCTCAGACTGCATATGGTAAAACGTGTCGCAATGATGTGACAAGTAAAATTGTTGAAATGAAGATTCGAATAATTCATTCGAGAAAAACTACCTTAACGCACAACATCGATTCAAACTAATTTTTTTCTTGTGTAGAACATAGTAAGCTGGCGATTGGTTGGGTGAATGTGAAACAAAGCAACAAAGGACATATTTCAAGTACAAATCATTTAAATCCAAATTTCATTGTTAGGCATGTATAGAAAACAAAAGCAGGATTATGACAAGGAAACAAATGTTTTACTGTAAGAAACCTTTCAATAAAATGTATATTCAAGCACTAGAAAATGTAAAAATCGTATGCAGTGGTATATTCATTAACAGCAAAATGACGAAGCACTCTCTCATGACCCCTATACCGTCGTTCAGCAAAGCATGAATTAACTAACCTCCTGGGTTATACGGGACAATGTATTGCCCTCCAGATGTCATTGACCCGGATCCACTAGTACTTGACCCGGTTCCACTTAGTTGTCCTGGTATACACATATATCGTTCATTGACATTTAGCAAAACTACTTAAACAACATCAGTAACGGTACAAAATCGCCGGTTCCATAGTCAATGCGATTCCATTTTCCACGTTATACCGGCATACATGTGGACAGTGTTTCAATGAACACAATCTTTAATTTTTGACCAAAAGTATAACTATGCCGGAAAAATATACTGTATGCAATAATACGGGTCTCAAATCCTCATTTTACCAATTTCAAATCACCAAAACTTTCTAGCTATTTTGAGTGTAATTAACAAACTTTAAGTGACATGACATATAAGGCTAATTTCTCGTGGCAGATATATTGGTTCCTTTGTTTTACTGAACAATGAGATCAAAAGGACTCACCACATACTCCACAGAATGATGGACAGTTGTCCTTTACCCAAGGGGCGTATTGAGCATCCGAGCAGACGGACGTCGTGTAGGCAATACAGTTTGCTATCTTGTCGGAGCAAGAACCTACAAAACAATTTCCAGCACACCTCATTATAACGGTAAGGAAAATGGAAGACTATTTTGTCACTGTGTTTTAGTTATCATGTGAAATTTGTTTGTTTCATTGCAGTGCAAACTATATAAAATTGCAAGCGAACTTATCACTTAGAGAGAAACTTTCTCAGGAGATACTAAAGATATATTCAAGGTATCTTAGTTGTAAATAAGACATCGTCAATATATATATATATATATATTTACCATCGCATGGCAATGCTACTATCCCTACCGAATTCAGTTGGCATTCATATCGCCTATAAATTCCAATACTCATTGCTTATCGTTTAGTTTCTCACATATAGTTGTTTAGTTTGTTACATTGGAATAGCAAAGGGAAAATATAAGTATTGAACTTCTTTCAGTTGGCATTCATAGGAAAAATGATGCGCTTCATGTTGAATTTGCCTTTATCCAGTTGGCATTCATATCTCCTATGAATGCCAACTGAAAGCAGTTCAATGCTTAAATAGAGATATATTTATTTAAATCAATTTTCTTACTAGACATTCCAGTTCCTGTCATACTTCCGCCAGTTCCGGTCATACCTCCGCCAGTTCCAGTCATACCTCCGCCAGTTCCGGTCATACTTCCGCCAGTTCCTGTACCTGTACCTCAAAACATATATGTATACATTTCCGAAATCTTAAAAATTGAAACGCTTATGATATGGTAATAATTTGACAAGTAAACAGTTTGCAGCTAAGGCCTGGTTCCAACACAACCGATACCAGCAGACGGTTATCAATCACGCAATGTTGGAATATAGTATAAGTTATCGCGTGCATGACCTTAACAGTGTTAGCAAATTTCACACACAATTAATATATTAGATGCACATCATAATTTGTTTTTATCATATAAAGTTACCAATTTTTCCTATTATGTGCCTAGCAACTCCATATTTGGACACTAACTATTTTTAAATTATTTCTTTGTTTGCGCTTTTAAGTTCGTCATATTTTGAATCTGCTAAAATCAAATACCTACATAAGGTTTTAAAGCTTGTTTTAACCGCATAAATATATGTACATGTAACAGTGATATAATAAATCAAGTGTTAAAAACCAACATACTCAGAATTTTCTACCGCACACATATGTTCGCCGGGAATTTTATCAGTATAAATGAAAACGGCGAAATGGCCATGTCCCAATGCCCTCCCTTCCCCCTCCCCCGTCCCAACCCCCATGCAGGATACGGCCCTGAAGTTGTATACTTGTATAACTCCATACTTCTTCCATTTCCATTCTATAACCTTATGAAAATTTATTTCAAATGTTTATTTTATTTTTGGAGTTTAACTAGTTTGTATACTCAACTATTTATTAACAAAATACAAATTGTTATAGTATACCTCCATTTCCGAAACTCAGATGAAATATGTCTCCTGCCAATACAAAGATAAAGTTAATAATATATGCAGTGTAAAATATTGTCGTGCTGTCATGTTGTCGTAATGTTGTTCTGCATTGTGTCGTAATGGCCGACTTCGACAAAGCTATACTGGCCGCACTAAGCCAGCATATATATAGTAAAAATAGAACATGTGTAATGTTATCATGGCACGCTTCACACTTGTTAAACCATTACTACAAGTAGAACCGTCAGCAAATAATTATTATAGGTAAAAGATTTGTTTGAACTAGACAATAGAGCATTCGAATTATATTCGATTTACGCTGTCCACTAGTGGATATATAATTATGCCGAAAGTGAATTTATAATAGGGTTGTTGCACGTGACGTCACCGGTCCGCCATGTTGGAGGGCAAGCTTAAATGTTGTAATCATATTATATAGTGGAAAAACAGGGTGTAGAAAATGTGTGCTAAATCTGTGAAATTAATATATTTGGAAATATCATGCTTTACAATGATGTTAAAAAAAGTATTTTATTTGTATTTGAATTCGTAGAGGCTATGTGAATATGGCCAAATTTAGTAAGATTATATAGTCAAAACTCATCATACAGGTCAATTTTGGCCAGTGGCCCTTTAAAACGCCAGTTTTGAGTGACCGTGCAAAGCAGCTATTAGGTCTCTAGTGCATTTATATTTATTCCACTAATGCATTTATAATTATGCCACAAGTGCATTTATAATTATTCCACTAATGCATTTAAAATTATTCCACTAGAGCATTAATAATTATGCCATAAGTGCATTTATAATTATGCCACATGTGCATTTATAATTATGCCATAAGTGCATTTATAATTATACCACAAGTGTATTTATATTTATTCCACTAGTGAATTATTAATTATTCCACTAAGTGCATTTATGATTATTCCACTAATGCATTTAAAATTATTCAACTAGTGCATTCATAATTATGCCACAAGTGCATTTATAATTATGCCACAAGTGCATTTATAATTATTCGACTAGTGTATTTATATTTATTTCACTAATGCATGTGTCCATAGGACCTGTACACAACAATAAATATATGAATGTTTGATATAGAAATAAGTCAAAATAACACACCATCTCCAGTACCCGTTCCAGTGGTCGAAGATCCGCCTTTATTAAATATGAAACAAAACAAGTTAACACCAAACCTAACATTTCATACTTTATACAAATGCGGAACACTGCATATAGCTTTAGGAAAGATATACCTTCAGCAGCATGAGTTGATGCTACTCTTTGAATGCATGAGGACTGCTTCTTTTTGTTTTTTTGTTTGTTTGTTTGGTTTTTTTTTTTAAATATGTATTGTTGTAGTTTAGAACATTTAATCGCATTTAGTTGAATTTGCTTTATTACCTCATACATTTCTTTATCTAGCACATATTTTATAATACAAGTTCACCCATTACAACTAGACGCAATGAATTTTTCGTTACCATCTGTCCGTTGCGGCTTTTTCGTTACCATCTGTCCGTTGCGGCTGTGTTGAACCTAAGCCTTGGCTGTCGGACTATATGCTATCGTACATGTGTGGTTATAACGTGTAACATATTATACTCACCACATTTGTGACAGAAAGCTGGACAGTTTTCCGATACCCATCCTGTATACTGCTGATCGTTACATATAGACTGCGTGTAGTCTTTACAGTTGGGGATTTTATCTACGCAGTTTCCTGTAAGTGTATAAGAGAAAATAGTAACTGATAAGCAGGCAAAAGAAAAGTAAAACAAGCAAGAAATTGCAGCAAAGGTTCTGGGAGACGCTTACGTTAAGAAATAACAGTGAATCAATTTTGAAATTTCTGCGTTCTGTAAAATGTTACCATCGTCAGTCATGACAGAGCGGAAACGACTACGGAACTTTGGGTCAGGAAAGACGCAGGTTTTTAGAAATTATGTCTAGTACAAAACAAAATAAGCTAATATAAAATCCAAATATTCAAAACATGATAGAATTTCTATAACGTAAACTTCTAACGAATGAATGATAATTCTCACATTACATAGACGTAGGGCGATTTCCCAGAATTCATCAGTTTTGGTATTTATGCTAATGAACAAAAACATACAAAGTGTATGCCGAAATGCCTGCATTGTGAAGGTTTGAAGAAACTCAAGGACAATTTAATTTTGAAAAGATGATCTCGCAGAAGATACTTGGGAAACACTGATTCGTAATGTATGCCTTAACTCAAGTGTCTGATCATTCGATACACTGTCTATAGTTTGCTTTTAGGGACCGCGGTGGCCTAGTGGTTAAAGTCGCCGACTTGTAATCATAAGAGCCTTTCACCTCCTAGTTCGATTCCCG
>JAUMGZ010202731.1:0-12444 GCA_032359645.1 Pododesmus macrochisma | reverse complement strand
CACATGTGCCACCCGCCGCGATGCCTCCGTGTAATTCCGGTGTATGGTAACCTTATCCACCAATTAAAAAGGAGCAAAAGTCAAGAGTCACCATAAGAAAAATTTACGGTGACGAAAGAGCAAAGAAGAAAAACCAATTTAAAGGAGAGGAATAGCATAACAACGATCTAATTGTCAAAAATGAATTAGTCACGTTATCACTTAAAAATTAAAAATTGAATAAGTTATATAAACAAAACAAAGGCAAATATGTGCATTATTTTGCGAAATGATAAACTTTCAGTAAAAGCTCGTGAGGGTTTTTGTAAGTTAATAATTAAATTATTGTTCTTTTTTTCCGTACGTATCTCCCGTTTTCCTTTTTATTTGACCATGTGCATTTGCACATGTCTTTTTAAATATCACCTTTTGTTTGTGTGTATACGCATGAATCCAAACCACATATAATACTATTACTTACCTCCGACGGGAAATTACGCGTTAAAACTATTTCAAAATAACGTGGAGTATATTCAGGTTACGTTGCTTTTCACTCGTGTTATGTAGTTTTTATGTTTGCACAGACAAATCATTTTGGCTAGATTCAAGGTCAAGTGACGTAACATTTTTCTGAGAGTCACATGTGGGTTTTTTCTGTGATTTAGAGCAATCTAATGGCAATTGTGAAAGGTGCTGTATCTATCTTTAGACTCCGGCATTCTTTTAAAACAAAGTCAGTTAAACAATCGATTATTGTTTTTGAATGCTTCTCGTTTTTGTAATTCCTGTAATTTTTCTAAATAATACATTATAATTGTGTTGCTATTGACCCCTATTCTTAAATTATACAACTATCTTCCAAGATGTTTCTTGATCTGTAATACTCATTCACAATTAATTCTGGTACCTAAAAATAAAATCTGTTAATATATTACTTATAAAAATCTAGAGGAGTTCTTTTTCTGCCAAATATTTTCATCTGCAGTAGTGGCCTCCCTTAAAAGTTGAATTCGTTTGTTCATAGTTTAACTTAAAGATATATGTATATTCGTTTGAAATGTGGTTAACTCAGCATTTCCAATCATGTAACTAGTTTGATGGTTTGTTAGGTTAGGGCTTAACGTCACTTTCCGAATCTTTCACCAATATTGTGACAAAAGACCAAAGGAGAAAAATCAAAAGATAGGACAAGAAGAGAAGCGGTGACAGGAACGGGAAACAAAAGCAATAGAGATAGTTCATAAAAAAGGATGACCCCTTGCAACGGCGTTGCTGCCTACTCCTATCGAACTTTACATGGGGATCTTTATCGTGCCAGGTGGTTAAAAATCCCTGTACATGGGACCGCCAGCTTACCGTCCCCTACAAAGGACGTGCCGATCTTTGTCTGATCTCTATCTGTCAACCTTTTTGACTTGGGTGACCCTTAAAGGAACATAAGTTCCCGCCAGCATAGCTCTCCAGGTCATTTAGACGTACAAACCTCCCTACCGCAATAAGGTGTCGAGCACAGAGAACCACATGTTACTAGAGAAATTTCTCGACCTTCATTTTATAGAGAGCTTGTTTACAAACTAAGGATAATTAAAAGAACGGACTACCTTCTGTCAGTAATACAATTGTTAGACAATTCCTTTAATGCAGCTATGATTCTCTTATAGTTTGCCGCAATATATGCCTTGTGTTTTGGTTCATTTACAACCTCGTACTGGCGTAGATTTAACCATTGAATACCTTCCATAACTATAAAAGCTTATTGTGGGGATTAAGATGAAAGCTCAATATATCGCCTAAGCCGAGTCCTTATATAATCGTCCTTTTAGTTGTTAGTTGGACATTGCGGTTTTTTGTAATTTTGTCTGAGTTCATAATGATGTATTAGTAATCAATTAAGTAGATGAATTGTTGTCGCTCGCCTCCTGACACAGAACGCTACAACGGTCCCTAGTGTGTTTGGCTTTCCTTCTGTCATATATACATTGATTGCAGTTAAGGCAGTTGGTATTGCTGTGTAACATATACGAGCACATTGGTCGCTCATCAATTTAATGTCACATATCTTTAACTATGTGTTGGACTTAAAGAATACGACCCAATATTTTTTGTTAGGGTTGGGGGGGCTAAAATAATAGGGAAATAGTGTTTTAATGTTTTAATATTTTGGTAGATGGGTGAATAAGGTGTATAGTTTAATAATACTATCAGAAATAAAGGGGTTAATGGGCAAACACATATTTAATGTATTATTATGGAAAAATGCCAAAGGAGTTTAAAAAAAACTAGGGAAATCAGAAATGTGAGTAGCGCGCATCCTTAATACGGGTACATTTCTGAAAAAGTTATAGTCTATATTTTAACGTTTCTGTGATCATTGTCAACAACGAACTTGCCCCTTCTAATATAGCTCTCATCGGATAATACACAATATTGCCCTCGCCGGACGTTCATAATGATATTGTATAAAAGTAGTAAATGCACAAACCAAGACGATATTCTAAGGACGTAAGTCAATGGACATGGGCAACAATTAGGAAACGTGGGACCCACACAGAAAAAAGAACCCAATATAAATTGTTAACTAAAAAATGAAACATCACGAACTTCTATTAAAAAAACTAAAAGCGAAACTAAGTGCTCGCTATACAGTAAGCGTTGCAGGTTACACATGTGTCGCCCGCCGCGATGCTTCCGTGCCATTCCGGTGTATGGCAACCCTTTCAACTGTTAACAAGAAGCATATTTCATCATAATTATATTAACATACATCTGTCATTTCCTTGATGGCTCTTATCGCTAGTTCATCCGCCTGCTTATCGTCAAGAATGTGTATGAAACGCTTGTAGAAATCTGAAAGTTCCACTTCATCGATAACACCATCAACTGTAAAGCAAAAATCTCACATAAATAATTGGTCAATTCTTGACAACATTTATGATGCAAGGGTGTGGTAGAAAATACGAAATTTATTAAATGCATTTCGTTTTCAGAGAGAGAGAGAGAGAGAGAGAGAGAGAGAGAGAGACGCGTGTGTGTGTTTTTTTAATTAGAGCTTTATGTCAAAGTATTTCACTGATATCGTGACAAAAGAATAAAGAATAAAAAGCAAATTAAATGGACAGAAAAAGGAATTGGACAAACGTAAAGGGGCTAGTTCACAGAGAAAAATTAGCATTATCAACGGCGTTTCCACATACTCTTATTATTCCCGTGCTTTCGAAGAAAAGCGGGGAAATTATGATCGCCTCCAGCGTCGGTCCGTCCGTCCGTCTGTCTGTCTTACCCTGTTACTCCTACTACAACGTTAGAGATCGGACATTGAAACTTTATCATATGGTAGATATATGTGTGAGGAAGTGCATAACACTTTTGAATTTTCGATATGACCCCTAGGGACCGAGCCAGAGTCATGAGTGTTACATTTTGCAGCACATTATTGTAGCATATGGTTACTGGGAGCTGGGGTAGTAGCACGTTAGGGATAAGGGGTAAAAATAACTGTTTCTCAACTGTTTGAAATAAGAGCTTTAGGACATAGTAGATGTATGTATGGGAGAGAGAACAACACCTTCGGGTTTTTATATTACCCCTAGGGGCCGGGCCAGAAGGGTTGGGGTCATGGGGACAATAATTGATTTACTTTATATAGTCTTATAGCATAGCAAATCAAGCAGAATCATGCGCTCTGAATTTTACAGCAAATTATTTAAGCATATGACGATCTGGGTTGGGGATAGGGGTAACAGGGGCATAGGGGTCAAACCATTCGCGCGGGAATATGCGATGGCGTGACATCGACAACGTAGTTTTAGTGTTAGACTTACTATTATGGTCGATGATACGAAACAGTGACCTTGGTAAGAGACGCAACCAAATAGGAAAATGTATCATGGCCATACATCCTGGTAACATGTGATCCCAAATTTCAAGCCAGTTTTCTATTTTTACCAAGCCTGTATTAAATTGATATGTTTTAAGTAATATAAAAGGTGTCAAATAATTCTGCATTACAAGTATCAACAAGCTTACAAAATAAATCAAATCAAATACGGAATCAAACAAATGAATATTTCCTTAAATCTCGTGAAAATTCTATCATTTTATCAATTTCTTAAATCTCGCGAGAATTATTTCATTTCTTACCATCGTCGACCTTTTCCTTCATGACTTCAAAAAATGTTTCATGAATCTCGTACAATTCGAGAGCCTCCTTACAAGTGTCCTTCCATCCAGTATACTGTAATATTCTCTGTGAATAAACATATGAGAAGTCTTAGGACAAGGAAAGAAATCACACTTTGAATTGTATGTTACTATTTCTTCCACACATAGTCACACTTGGGCTTGTATACAGTAGCAGGAAAGGTAGACACTTTCTCCGCGTTGAGTTTTATGGTGTTATTATACCGTTTCACAAAGAGCTGGAGTTATACAAGTTCTTGATGTTTCCATTTTTAGTTAATAAATGTTTACTTGGTTCATTTTTTCTGTGTGCGTCCAACGCTTTCTTATTGTCTGCTAATATTTATGGACTTACGGCCTTCGAATATCGTCTTAGATTTACGATTTACTATTTTATTTTTGTGTTTGTTTGTTTTTGTTTTTAAATTGTGATAAGTATATCGGCATGAGCAAATACAAATCCATATAATATGAATGAAAAGGACAGAACACATGTTATGTTAACTAACAAACAATAGTTTTATCAAAACGTCACCACCAGACTGAACTAGCAAACTGAGATGGAAGGGTTAACAATTACGTCAAACTAAGTAAATGGTTGAGAGGGTCTCGCTCTTGACCCAAGCCAAATTCCAAATCATCAACGGAATCGAGCTCGATAAATCAAATAGGAAATCGAAAAACCAAGACGATATTCTAAGGCCGTAAGTCCATGGACATTGGCAAACAATAAGAAAATGGTTGGCACACACAGAAAAATGAACCAGATATACATTTATTAACTAAAAATTGAAACATCACGAACTTCAAAACTAGGAATCCAAAAGGAAGTGTAAAAAGCCTGATGTTATCAAGGGACAAAACCACATCCCAACATTATGAATCCATTTGGTACCATGCTGTATTTGGTGAACATATTCTTTTAAATAAACTTCCATTTTATAAGGAGTTCATTTTAACTAAGATATAACAGGACTTAAATAGATGTTAAAAAAGAACTGAAGCTTTTATAAATGCACCATTGTTAGACATAGTGCAAACGGTATACATAATCTTACTTCCATGAAAATAGGTAAATCTTTCTCCGCATCTAAGGATCCATCCTTATCAGCATCTACAACAAAAACAGCAGTGAAAAGTAACAACATTAGTCTGTATATCTGCTGTGAATATTAAGGTAAAATGTAATTTACATAAAACTATAATCTTTAAAACTGATATTTAGAACGTATTTTCTAGCGGTATTGCCATCGAAACAGACAGTAAAAGAGAGAAGGAATTTATTTTGTTATGTGTTGATATAGAGTCAAATAAAATGATACCTAAAGTATTAAAGTAGGACCCACGCAGCTAAAAAATCACAAAAAGAATTATCTGTTTTTTACAATAGTATTTCTACAAATTTAAAGAATTACTTAGATATATATTAATGTTAGCAATAACGGCATGAAACGAGTACATATTCGCAAAATAAAATCGTATGCTTATATTATTTATGTTCCAACGTTCAACAACAAACTTTCAACAACACCAACCCAATCAAAATAATAAGGACATATGACAAAAACGAAAACCACGAGAACGTTTCGCATTAAGTTCTAGCGTAACATTTCAAATCAATTTTAAAACATTAATTTACAAACCGAAAAATTTAAAATAGTACTCCAATTTCTCTCTCTGAAACTTTGAAAGACTCATCTTTTTATCGCTCGAATCTGAAAAAAAGGAAACAGATCAATTTTAAATATGCAAAGAAAACAAAATTACAGCAAATTCATAACTAGAGAATAGATGGTGGATGCTTTAATTCAGCTTCATCACATCACCACTTTGTCACAGAACATTGGTTCGAAACTTCATATATTTTGGCTGCTACAGGTTCGTCTATACAGACATTTCGGGCGGGCGCATTTACTTCTTGTATATATGCAGCTTCCCAGTAGATGAGCTATCGGTACCTTTTTAATCTGTGCCGTCATATTTCTTTGTCAATATCATTTTCTTGTGAACCCCAAAATATCGGACTTACATACTTCTAAAGTAGTTAATACGAAAAACAAAGTCCGAGACGATACTCAACACATGGTGGACATGGTCAAATACAAAGAAAACGTGGTACGACTCTCACAAAAAACGAAACAAAATACAATTATCAACTACAAAAGGAAACCTCACAATTTTTTTTTTCAAAATCAAGAAGCGAACACATGTGCTCGCGATTGAGCAAGTGTTCCATGCCATTGCTTTGAGAACCTAGATATTCATCTTTTTCGTGCAAACTCTGTTTCACAAGATTTGCAATTATTTCCTGTTTGGTAAGAGTGATATGTTTGTAACGCAAGGTTCTCCTTAATCATCTTTTGTATTCCTCTTCAAGCATGGTAGTTCAGTGTCCCTACCACCAATAACTTTTCTAAATATTTTCGATGAAATCGTTTCCATAATGTTAGTTTGTAATTTAATCATGTTCCTGAGATCGGTAAACTGCATAAGAAAAGAAGTTTAAACGTGTAGTGGAATGATCTTTGTTGCCTGTCCTTTACTAAATAAAGATACATCAGCATGGTCCTCTTTAGAGAAATGTAAATTATATAGTTAACGCATTTAATCTTAAGATTGTCTTCTCTACATAAACAAGTGTTTGATTACACTTTTTCTGAATGGACGTGTTTTCACGGGACTGTTTACCTTCATCACCACCACCGGTACCATTGCGTACAGATTCTTCATTGTCAGCAATTTCAATGTGTGCAGTCTAAAAAAGTGAGCAGAAATAAGTCTTAAGGCTAGGTTCCGTTTTATTTATATACGGCAAATAAATATTCTTTCGCTAAAATTTTATAAATCGGAATTCCAAAATGTTATTGTAAATGTAAAATATTGTTGTTGACAGAAAATGAAACTAATATGTTTTGTTAACGTATTCATGACTTTATTTGTGTGCAACTTTTTATTTCTAAGGAAATATATCTACTTCTCTCATTCCATATTATGATATACATGTATGCATCTCCATTGTACTATTCCCTGGTGAAAAACCCTTAAATAAAATGTGTATGAGAAGTTTTTTGAATCATATGCAAAAACACGATACTTGTGACGTCAAACTTTGTGTGTGAGTGTATATGTGCATAAGGGCGTGCCCGAGCGTGTGCCTAATTGTGTATGAGCGTGTATAATCCTCTCACCCATTTGGTTGGTTTGACGTTATATGTAATGCTCCCAAAAAAGATAAGTGTAATCATTTGAAATACCCGTCTTACTTTGCTAGTTCATTCTGGTGGTGGTTTTTTGAAAAATCTATTGTTTTTTCGTCAATAACCTATATTTTGTTGATCCTATTTGTGTTGTCGTTTATCTTGTGAAGTCATCTTGTCACACAAACGTTTCACTGGATGAGGTTTTTTTCGAATAACGTTTCAAGCATGAAGCTGCTACGGATCTCGTATTGCAGAAAGTTTTCACGCTAACAGTTTATGTGAATTCCATGTTTGTTTACTCTTATCTAGGCGTAAAATCGCTAGTGTGTCTGTTCGTGTTTTGTATGTAGTCCCACTACCTGTCCAAAGAAGTACTTACATTGTGTGTTTCAATACATTTTAGGTGCTTTAGAATTTTAAACAGTTTGAATCCATAATGTTACACTGCAAAGCTCTACTTGTCACACAATTGCATACATTAATATGGTACACGCTGAGTGAAAAACCCTCTGATCATGCGTAAATGTGCTTGTTTAACTATTGTGTTGATAAGACTAAAAATTAGTATAACGTATCTATCTATGAATGTTATGCATGTTAAAATTAAATTTGTAAAAGAAACTTACGTTGATTAACTGGAATTTGGTGTTGGCGTGCTCAAAAATACCGAAGATAAATCGACCAGGTCCATATGGCGTTCTACCGAGAAGAAAATTGGAAAATATCTGTTCGTAAAGGTCCAGGTCCAGTTTGTATTTTCCATTCTAAACAGTATAAACGAAGTTTAGAAAATGAGTATAAAGTTATTGACAATAACGTAAACAGTAAATCATGTAGCAGTCAACAACTTTCAAATTAGTATTACATTAATGAAAAGTAAAATAAATCGTGTTTCAAAAATGCACGGGAACTTTGCGTATAAATTCACAAAATGGATAATAACAAAAAGTTACCCATAACTTTTGGTTTGTAATGTTTACCTGCCACTTGCAACCAATATTTCAATGACACTGTAGTCGCCATATTTTATATTTGTTCGGTCAGAGATTCGAAATATCAGGTCGCAGCTGATAATGACTGCTCGATATCACAACAAATCCTCATAAGAAGCTCTATGACAAGTGTTACGTCTCTTTACCTTGATCTAGCTAGGTCAGTTTCGTCGGTAAACTTCTATTAGAAGAAGTGAAGACATATAAATTTCAATGTGCTCCTTGTCAGTTTAAATACTCTTCAACGCTGAAGTGCCGTCGTAGGTAATTATGTTAACACTTTGAGTAAATATTTGTAGTTTGTTTTGTGTAAAATTCATTAATTTTATTTTGCGAAAATAGGCAGAATTGAGGCTCACGATGTAATTTAAATTGTGTTATGTAATGTATTTAGCGATAGCGTATAATTATGAAATTAATTTTGATTGGACATAGGCCCCCCTGGTCCAGTTAAAATGCACATTCCACAGCAATAAAAATAAAAAAATTGTTTAAATTGTTTAAACAAAAAACTTGAATGGACAATTAAATTCAAGTTTTATTAATTAAGGAATGGATATTATATAAATTAGATAATAATGAATAATCATATTAAAAGTTGGTATAGGGATGTAAAGACAAAAAGTTTAAAGGTGTTCTATGTAAAAACTGTTTATCGGGCATATCAAGAGTACCTCTGAATGTTTGGTATATGTATTTGCAAAGATCGAAACAGTAATTAAATTACACTTTACGATATGTTGGCCTTTCTAAATGTTTTATATACTTCGATGATGTATATCATAGCATATAGTGTACAAGAATCGCACAATCTCACCGAACTGTGAACAGGTTGATGGTGTTACTATCAACCTGTTGATTTCAGAGTATAGCATCAGTGATTTACAATACATATATATGCATTATACGTATGGTTGAATAAGATTAATTTCATTTTTCTGAGAAGGATAAATTGAATTTATTTCAAACCCTTCCAAATCTACTTTCAACCAAGAACATACATCAATTAACATCCATATCTTCCGGTTGATAATATACAATATAGCCCTCACAAAACGATCAGAATAATATATAGTATAAACATACATCCGTCATTTCCTTTATGGCTTGTTTTGCTAGCTTGTCTGCCTCCTTTTTATCCTCACAAGTGTGCACAAAGCGTCTGTAGAAATCTGATAGTTCCTCTACATCAATAACTTTGTCTTCTGTAACGAAACAATGAAACATGTCAAGTGTATATTCGGTTGTTCTTTCTGTGTGCGTTCAACGTTTTCCTTTTGTTTGCCCATGTCCATGGACTAACGGCTTTCAGATTTTGTCCTAGATTTTCGAATTTACTACTTTATAACTTGTTCCATGTACATTTATGTTTTGGTAAAAGTCTGAAAAGCATTAGGTCTATTTGCAGGAGTTTAATTTTGCTAGCATAGGATATATAGCTACAGGGATGTTGCCGTTGCTTGTAAAACAAATTGCTGTTGGAGAAAGGTAGGGAGAAAAAAAAGTGATGCAGCCTAACAAAAGAGTCTGCCATGTAACTTAGTAACATCGCGGCGGGTGACACATGTGTAGAAGGAAATGTTATAATTTAGAACGACCTACCGACCGACAGAAACATGTACGCACGCACACACGCACGCACGCACGCACACAGGCGATGCAGGCAGCCTAAAAACAATCAAATGATTACAAACAGTAGCCACACTATCAATTCACAAAAAATGAGTTACAAACTTGATACACATTAAAGAGACACATAGTCAAAACATATAACCTATGACGAAAAAACAAACTTAAACATTAACATGACCTGATGAATAGTGACAATAATTGATCTCGCGGTACGATGAATGACAGAGCTCCTCTGTGATGGAGGCGCGATTTGGTGTATCACTTCGGCAGGTGTTGTCTACAGGGCTTTTTGTTCAGTTTCTTGGTGATTCACGGGAAGTGACATGCTATCAATACATTTATAACATACGGAAGGGGGGCTTTATTCAATAGAAATTTATTAATTGTATAGCAAACTCCTGTTGATGCGACTCTCACACTCCTGACACCTTTGAAGGCGTTCATATGCTTTACGTCTAACTAAATGCAACTATTTTTTCTGATAGTCGGGACTTCAAAAAGCTCCATATGAACATGTGGTACATGCATGTTGAAAACAAAAACTTGATTATTAGAGCAACATAACATGCACGAAATGATTGCCCCCAGAATCTCGTAAGATTTAGACTTTTGCGTCTTAGTGCAGTAGAAATACGCAAGGGGGCGCAATTCTTCGTTACATCACGTTTTATTGTCGCCGATGCACGGACTTACAAATATTGATGATAATGTCGATTATACACAACCTGAGTAACACTTACTGTTATGGTCGATGATACGAAACAGTGACCTTGGTAAGAGACGCAACCAAATAGGAAAATGCATCATGGCCATACATCCTGGTAACATGTGATCCCAAATTTCAAGCCAGTTCTTCATCCTAACCAAACCTGGATTGAATAAGCAATTTTAAAAGTAACTTTAAACAAATATATTAAACCATTTATTTATATGTTTATTTTAACAGGCCTAAATTAAACAAATTAACTTACGCTATATAAAGTAGGAAACTTGGAAAACAAATACGATATTCTAAAGTCGTAAGTCCGTGTACATTGTCAAACAAAAATAAAACGTTGGACGCACACAGAAAACATAAACAAATATACATTTATTAACTAAATATGGAAACCTCACATTGTATTGATACGCCGCAGACACACTGACATCATACATGCACTATATTCTGTTATATTGTCTTGTCCAAGCCAATAAACTTTTTTCTTTTTTCCGAATTTTGAGCGCTTAACACGTAAGGAGATTACCAAATTGTAATGCCTTAATGGTGACCAAGCAGGGGATGCAAATATACTTTTAGATTCTAAAACAAAATATTGCTGTGTTGAAACCACAATATAACACTAAGAGGTCAATTCTTATCTACTATTTATTAATACAGACATATTCTATTGATCAGACAATAACATTTATTACTTCTTCTTTTTACATTCGTACTCTCGACTTTATTTTAACCCTGATCTATATAAATACAATGTACGTATAAACACGTCGTGACTAAAATTGGAACATAATACAAATACGTTGTTGAATGCACTACTTGTATTGAATGTGACCAGTGAGTTGTAATGACAGTAATCACGTTCACCTAACAGGACGGAAACAACGAGGAAGAAAATACACACAAACACGGAAAGAGAATATATATCCATACCCAAAGCCTTAACAATAAACCTAAAGAGGATCGTGCCTGCATCTTACGTAAGTATTTATCAATCTGATTTAATTGGTACATCAATATCAGTTACCGGACGTTCAAGTAAAACACAATGATGCGGATGTTTTGAATCAACAGCATTTTAAAACATTCAGACGGGTATTGTATGATCACTGGAGTGTTCAACAGCTGATGTCTTATCAGTACGGTACACATACATTGTAAATTAACTTGTATTGCATTCGCGACTTTATGTATTAATTATTATACTGATTCGGCATATCAAATCCGTGGTCATAAACATTGGCACCGTTTCTGTAACAATAAAAAAGGAAATATGAAAAACAAGGACGGTATATAAAAGATGTCATTTCATTGAAATGGACAAAAACGAAAAATTGTGGACGCGCACAGAAAACATACAATTATTAAACTTAAAAGGAAACATCACAAAATTCTAGTAAAACCTAATGTGAATGTTATCTGCTCATTTTTATTTCCCACCGTAATTGTTCATGTCAATTCGGTATTTGACAACCTGGCTGATAGTCAACTGAGAATCTAGCCCCTACCACAATCGTTGACTGAACCCATAACGAAAGACGAAAGCAGAAAACAAGTGACATGCCAAGAAGTGAAGCGCCAACAGGAACAACCAATAACAAAAAGTCGGGATATGACGAGAACAAGAAGAATATGCTAATGTAACAGCGTTACCGCCTAATACAGCAGAAATGACATTGTGATATTACTAAACATTATGATAAGAACTTGAGTTTGACATTTGAATTGTTTTTATTTTGTTGAG
>JAUMGZ010202720.1:0-12444 GCA_032359645.1 Pododesmus macrochisma | reverse complement strand
GTGCGTCCAACGTTTTCTTATTGTTTGCCAATGTCCATGGACTAACGGCCTAGAATATCGTCTTGGTTTTTCGATTTGCTATTTTTTTAATCGAATGGCTGAAGAAAATAATATAGCAAAGCCAAGACAGTCAAAGGCCGTAAGATCATGAACATGGTCAAAAAGGGGTTTGGGTTGTAGGGGTTAATGGAGACGCACACAGAACATATCGAATTATCAAAAAAGAAAAGAGACACAACGAAATTGTATTAAAATTTAGAAACAAGGTGTCAACAAACGAGTGATTTTACATATGTGTCACCGCTGTAATGTTACCGCGTTCATTCTCTGTGTGGCTTCCTTTACCACAGAGAACTTCGACGTACGTCACTACCAAAATATTTCGCTGATATCGTGACGAAATGCCATAGGAATAAATTTAAGTGTCAGAAACAAGAAACCAAAGCAGGAGAGGGATAGTAGGAGAACGAGAAGCAGTACAAGTCTTTTCAAATGTGTTACTGCCTACTACACTAAAATGAAATAATATTGTTAAATATAATCTAAAGACCTTAAGTGGTTGGGATAGACCTATTAACCACGCAAATGTTTTCCTCTTGGAATGTGTAACTTTTGGATAGACTATGACTCATTCGAATAAAGAAATAGGTCTGCTAGTAAAAGAGCCCTGATCTCTGAATTCCACAAAAAATGTTGTCGACAAAGAAGCTCAGCAATCCAACATCATCATCTTCAATGTTTTTTTGTCGTTAAGCATTAGAATAGTTTTAAACAAAGGGAGCAGTCGGCCTTATAAAAGCATATCATGTGAGATCTTTGAATATTTATTTTTATATTTCATTAGTTATTTTCACTAACAATGGGGTAAGTCGCAGCGAGGAGTCGTCGTATCGTATGATTAATGGTACCTATAATGATGAAGACTGCAATTTTAGATTCTCAATTAGGTCTTTAGACTTTTGCACTGGCTAAATTGACTCACGTCACTGAATGAATTTGCCACACCGCAATATGGCTACAGATATCATTTTTAAGTACTAGTGTAAGAACCTTGGGAAAAAGTTTGGTAGAACACTTCCAAGATCAAGCAATAAACCGTTGTTTATGCAGAATATGGTGAGGATTTAGAGCACGATACAAAGTAGGAAGATCAAAATTGTCCTCATTTCGCGTAATACCGAATGAAGAAAAAGCAGACTTATAATTAGCCAGTTTATCAACTTTCCCAAGTTAAATTATAAGTATGTTTACCAAGTGTTCTAAACCCTGTATGCATAGATCCTTAGGCAAACCATCCAAAGAATATATGTCTCACAAGCAAATACGAAATTATTAGACGCTGCTTTGTCCTGAAGGAACAACAAACAATTTATCACGGATCTCGGTTAAGTTTTCAATTGACTTTTGGCTCATTAAGGTCAGATGTTACTTTTCTACTCATGGACAAATGCAGCATATAGATTCGACTTATTACATTTAGCAAAGACCTGAAAGCTTTAATCCATTTTAAAAGAAGTGATGTTGTCATCAACTCTTTCTTGTTTAGCCCACTTCTAAATTATTCTACAGAATCAATAATCAGTTTAATCAAGGTTTTCCAAAAAAAAGTATTTTGGAGGCTGAGCTTCGGACACAATTAATCATGTGCTGAATCGTTGTGTAATATATTTAGGTCATCTGACACATTGTGATCAAGACGAGCATGCAGAAATGGGAAACTAGAGTAAGAACATGCTAATGGTGTCATCAATGTCTATATTTTCGAATTTTACTTTCAAAAAGAGATGTTTAGTTTACATTGCTTGTTTGGAGTTGGCACATGCTTCGTTAGTCTGTTTGTCGAGGATTATTGGGAAAATGTTACTTTCTTGACATGACACATTTTTAGCAGGAAACGCTTACAATATCGCGAGCACCTGGTTTTGCTTCTATTTAAGTTCCTGATGTTTCCCTTTTTAGTTAATAAATGTATATCTGTTTCTTTTTTCTGTATGCGTCCCATGTTTTTCTTTTGTTTTCCCATGTCAATGGACTTACGGCTTTTGAATATCGTCTCGGGTTTTTCGTATTGACTTCTTTCTTGATTGTCAGTAAAACAACGTATAATTCACACTGTTATGGTGGTCGACAGGCAGTAAATCGTATAAAATGCTATTTTGCATAATACAAGTTACGTGAAATCATTGACCCTTCTTGACATGACATATAGAACCCAAACAAATATGGAGACACGAACTGAAACATGTTTGTCCAGCTACATATCTCACGACATCGTCTCAAAAACGACGAAAACTTGAGCGTAAATTTAATTTTGGCTAAATATCACTTCCAGAGTATTTCACCGATATTGTGATAAGAAAAGAGAAAAATAATAACATTTGCATGGATAATGTATTGAAAGTAAAAGTTCTTCAATAAACATATTTACAAATCATTAAAATTCGCCAATTATTGGTACTCAAACAACACCTTAGTCTGTATCCACAGTAGATCAGTAAAGCAGTTTCCAGAAATAAGTTTTGAATATATACATTCAATTTAAGGCAAACTGCTATTCTCATATACTTCAAAACATCATTAATTTGCTATTATAAAAGCTTTGAACCCATCAACCTGGCAATTGATGAAGTTAACCATTTGAGTAAGTATTTTAATTAACTTTTTAAGTATTCAAGCCGCAATTAACAATATTTTTACGGACGTATTAACAGTGTGAGTACTATTGGCCGCCCTATCGTAAGTATTTAATAAGTTTATAGGTCCTTACGCTTATATCAGTCCTTATTATTTTGTAAGAATCAGCAGAATGTTATCAATATATATATTGATTTGTGTTTGTGACACTGCATGTGGGTGCTCAATGTGTGACCTGACAGATGGAGTCATAAAGCTAATATTGATTCAACAACACAGAAATATGAAGTCATGTATTTACATAGCCATGCTGCTTTCTGTTGAAAAAGCTAGCGGTCGCCAATAGTACGCCGCTACATTGTAGGCAGAATATATTACCTCTGTCCAAACTCATTTACAAAGGAAGACACAGAGGTATAATTAGCTGTAACAAGCCGGTAACGGCACATATACAAGGCAGAAGGTGGTATCCCCAAGGTTGATTTGTCAAGGAATCCACTCTCTGGGAATCCCAAGAACCTTCATTAAAACACGCCAACACAAAACACCTTCTTGTCTGATCAGTATCAAGCAAACAAGGCGACATGTGTAAAACCTCAACGTGTGGGCCATGCACTAGCCTCACTCGCTCCTAAACAAATAATTATTCAAAGAACAATCATTTAATTTCAATTGAAGAATCTACAGAACGTTCATTGCGTGTATTAACCACAGCTTTCAAAGGACGTGCGTAAATGTTACCAGTATTTTGATTGCATTTTATGAGTGTAGAAAACACGATTTCATAACGAAATATGTTTTTATGTGTGTTCTCCAATGTATGTACTAAATGTATACTGAGTCGTGAGTTCATTAATGTAACCTTTACTGCTTTTAAGGGAGAAACCTACAATGTACATTTTTTTTTCTTTTTCTTCCCTGTGCTTGACATATTTTATGATATGGAGGTTTGAGTGTCTCGATGAACAGGAGAGTTATGCTTGCGGGAACTTGAAGATAGATTGAAGGGTAGAGGCCAGACAAAGAACAGCAATTCTTATGGAGGGGACGCTAAGTTAACGGTCCCGTGCACAGGGACTTTAAGCAACTCGCACGATAAAGCTCCCCGTGTTAAGGTCGATAAAAGAGTGAGCGGAAACGCCATTGTATTGGTTCATACTTTTTGCTGAAATATCAATACGTTTTTGGTTTCTCTATTCCTGTCGCTGCTTTTCTTCCTGTCCTATGTTTGGATTCTCTCCTGTGTTCATTTGTCGCGATATGTGTGAAATACTCTGAAAGTTATTACGCCCTAATTAAACAAACATATTTTTTTACTTTTACTAAGTATTGATAAAAGAGGTAAATTTTTCTATCGTAGACGGTATATTGACCATTCTGATTGATACATGGGCCTTATTAGATAAGACTTGATAACAATGAACACCTTTTACATAAGTATTCACGATTTCTATCGATTTATTTTATAGCATTAGGTAATTAAGCTCACCGAACATACTTCGATAACGATAATTAAGTGACTTTAGAATTCAAATCTTGTAAAATAATAACATTTTGAGATATAACCTAATTGACAATGGTGGTCGATTTGTGCAAGCTTGAAATTTCGTTATTTCGATTGGTGTCTTTTCGTTATTACAGACGTGATGGTAAAAAGCAGGTACAAGAGTTGATATTTTCATGATGTCTGGCTTAGAACCGAAATTTATCTGCGTATTGGTGGCCCTTTAATTTAAATCTGCGGGGAATTAAAATTCATGTGATCTGAATAGATGACTGTATTCCCCAGCCTCCGGTTTGACAAATGATATTTTCAGTGTTCTTTTCGAAACAACAGGAAAACAGCACTATTTATACATTGTATTACTTTGTTCATATACAATCTGGGTTTGCATTGTTTACCCTTCCTACAAACCGCTGTGACTTGTTCATCGATATCTCGATATTCTGTTTGAACGTCTAGTGGTTAAGGAAAACAGTTCTATTTTGAAGCTGCCGTCTATACAAGGTAATTAACAATAGCCTTGTGATAGAACAATTCTTCTTAACTCGTTTAGTATACTCCCAAAAGCTACGTCATGTAATTAAAAGATAAATACTGCTAACTTGAGTCATTTTACCAAGTGAAAAATATGTTGAATATGAGGGTGCTACAGATTAGGATGTTACATATTAATCTAAAAGTGATTTCAATTAGTTCAGTTTCAGCGAAAACACTGTCTATTGTTATCAAAACATATTCTTTACGGTAATTACAACCGCATTTCATCAAATCCTATTTTCCGTCGACATCGGATTACTAAATCATCCATGATTGTACCCCAAAACGACAAAACATGAAACATGATGTATACGTAATCCTTGATAGAAAATCCGTCGCTTATTACACAAGAGACAAATAGACGCACATTGCGTATAAAGTAAAGCGAATTTAACATTTTCCACAACGTTGACGTCACAGACCCGGGGGCCCAACAAAGCAGTGTTTATGTTGTGACCACAAAGTTTACAAATCAAAGTAATTGAATTTGTACAGTAGACTGTAGGTTTGTAGTATCATTTTGGGAGTGTTTTCGATTAGACAAAACTAATTGCATACATGTAGATGTCGAATGACATCCCTTCGGTCCCACTTAAAACGCGAACAGCTACGTATAAATGTCAATATGGTAGCACCGATATCGCCTTGACGAGAGAAAAGTACGAGTTTCGTGTTTGAAAAATATTTAAAACTTTCGTTGTGTAACATAAAATTTGATGTAATGTTGATAGAATTGTTTTGAGGCATTTGGGACGTTCGGAGTAAATCAAAATTCAGCCAACATGCGATGTTCTATAAATGCAGAATTTGAATTTCACTCAAATATGTTAAAAAGAATTAACACAAGGCACCCAGCATACAATAGTATGTAGTGCAATCCTGATTTATACTGTTCATTTTGCTAAACATAATATGAAAACCAATATAAGGGAATTTCATGTCCCACTATTAACAAAGTATATGTTTGTAGTGAAGAATAACTTAACATTGAACACTGTATTCACTGCTTCGCGGATGTATACAGTGTACCTGTGATTCTGGGCGTTTGAATCTAGAATATGGTCAGAATATAGTAAACACACACATACCACACACAGACACACACCCAACCACACGCGCACGCGCTCGGTTCAGATATGTGCTTTATGTGAAGACGTTCCAACAATGTTATATGAACAGTTGTCACGCATACGTGACAGAAATAAACTATTCAGGATATTCATTTCTCCATAACAGATAACATGTTATGTAATCATGATGCCACGCACATTATTATCCCATAAATTTTCATAATATAACGCAGACCAGCATCCCATGTGTGAACATATAGTGTTACACAAATCAATGCAGCCACGGGACGGTGTTTTATGTATGTTACTGCTCCCTTTAAGTAGGGGAAATAAAAATTGAATTAGTCTTACAATGTTAAGAAAATTCATCGTTCTGATATAACATGCAATGCATTAAAAAAACAAATAACAAATCCCTAAAAAATTCACTTTTTGATACACTACCTACTGCTCGTATCTACAAAATCTTTCAGATTAAAAAATTGTATGTTGAATTTTTTTTTTTGTAATGCGACAAAACCATAAAGTCAACACTGTGAATAAGTAAATATAAATAGTATCTAGGGAATTATAAAATAATTGGATTTACTGAACAATGCAGTCACGTGTCATCTGGTGGATAATAAATAGATTTTTGTGAAATATCTTGACATTATTTTTTATGTTAAACATCTGAGAGAGAATACATTTGTTTTTTATTCTTTTCTTTACTTCAATTAAATTGAAAGTATAAACTAAACCCCGGCGCTTCTATTTCATCTCTAATAACTAATCTAAGTTTAAGCATAGAAACCAAACATAGCATCGTGTTTTATTCGATGTCATACAATTCAAATTGTTGTTCAGCTCTTCTTACAGAAATAATGATTATTCTTGGTATAAACACCGAACTTCAATATTCAATTTGTTATATTAATGACAGGTAATTGACACATGCATTTCCTGTGCCTATATAAAATCTTCATCCTAAACAAATTCTTTGTGAATCATCAACCGGAAGCATGCCATAAATAGGAATCTTTCGGGCTAATTGCAACAGACTATTTCCGGAATAAATCTGCAAAATGACATATGCGTTAAACGGGAGTTTCATTCATGTAGGCATATAACGCCATTGATTTTTCTGAACGATTAAACTGCTGGTAAATGTTTAGGTAACTTAGATCTTGCCGTACGCCATAACAGGTATATCACCTCAATAGCGATCGCTAAATGTTAATTTTATGCTTTGCCGGAAGAAATCAATACGTTCCAGATACACATTAATTATAAAAAAACACACAAGCTGCAATTGCACAGCAAATCTCTCTTTTCTTGCTTAGTGAAGCAATGGTAAACGAATGAATCTTTAATACCATAGGTGTGGATAAACAGATGAAGGCGTTTCAACCTCTCATGAGACAATTGCACTTTTATCGGTAGTAACGTACGATTATATCTAATACAGAGCAACGTTTGTGATTGATTTGTGTCGGTGATTGATCACAACGTCTTGATAAGAAGAAACAAGTCTAAATGTGAGAATACAGACCGACGCCAGGGAATTCTTGGAACAAAACAATGTCGATAATGGTGAACCAAATTTACGACAATATGTATAAACAAACGGTTTTATCTTAAGAGAAAAAATCTACTCGGTTCAATTTTAAATGTTCTAACTGTAGTGAAAACTTTAATCCACCGCTAAAATTTGTCGATTTGATACGTAACCATACGTAAAACATCCAATAGAATTCTACTCTTTTGATTTTACTCTTTTGAAAAAAAAAATACGCTCGTTCTTAAAAACGCATGTGAGTGTACGTTACAGGAACTATCAAAACCTCATTCTGTCGACCAAACTCGAAATCTGAACTGACACATCAGACATTATAGCACTTCTAAAACGATTACACGACGTGTTTGTCAACACGACAAACGGCGAGCGACGCTTGTAACAACAATAGCGATGCATATTCTTGGAACCGGCGACCGCATCCGGATATTAAAAACTGGTTTTCTTACATTTTCATAGGGAACTAATTGTTTGAAAATGAGGAAATGTTTTCCTGAAGACCTATTAATTAGTATTTTGCCCGAGCTTTAACCATTTCAAAGAGAGGACTTAAAAATTCATAGAAAATGTATATTATGTTAAGGGTATTTAATATCCCCTGATAATCCAAAAAGAAAACAAAGAATTGATATATGTGTGTGTGTGTGTGTGTGTGTGTGTGTGTGTGTGTGTGTGGAAAATGAGACTTTACTTAACAGATACATGTACATGTACTATTAAAACTTGTTTATCGATGTCCCCTTTCCAGTGTTTCACTATCTCAATCTTATTCAATATCTTATATGCACATATTTTAATGTAATTTTTCATAATATCTATTTTTCTAGGTCAGTTATAAGGAGCATATTTATCAATATTTTATTATATATAGTTTTGAAAAGTATCGCAAGTCAATAGAGTTATAACATTTTCATATTAAATCAAATTATGGTCAACATGTTTGTTTTACATTTATAATGAACTATAAAACACAATTGCAAAATGTTGGTAGGCATAAGTGTTTCCCAATTTTTTCTATGATAAAAATGAAACAAAAACACCAAGTAACCAAAACGTCTGCACAATGTAGTACGTCATTTTATCTTTTAAATAGAATCGCTCTTTTTCATGTAAGTGGATGTGTATTGTTAAGCTATCCTTTGTTCTCTTGTAGACGTCATTTGTCGACTAGACCACGTCATCCCCGGTTAAACTGACGACCATACAGCACGTTGTGTACATATGAAGCGTATACATTGCGTCATAAATTGTTTATCTCTGTAATTTTAAATGTAAGGTCTATGAAAATAAAGAATTGTTTTGAATCATGGTCGGCACTCTTCTTTAAATATTTTTCTTATAAATTAGCTGCAACACAACGCTAATTGGTATCATGGTAAGTCATTTAAATGGGCATGATGTTAAAGGTAATAATTGTGACACACTATGGTTACTCGTAAGTATACAAGTGAAGAGAGAATAAATGAGCAAAAGAGAGTCACAGACTTAACAAAATATATGTAATGAGAGAATAACTATGGTATTATGGTGTTTTATACCATATTAAGCAAAATGTAAAATATTTGTATTAAAAGTAAATTAAATTTAAAATGTCCTTAGTGAAAGAAGATGCAAGGATCAAAGAGGTTGATGATGCGAGGATCAACATTTAAAAAATCGACTTCATATAACTGATATTAATTTGCTCAATTTCTTTGTTCTCGTTTCATAGTTCATCAAATTAATACTTTTTATGACTTTGATTTAAGATTAAGCAGACTTTCAATTATCAACCCTTGTCCTTAGTGATTATATTTCATGTTAAATCTGGCATTTCAATGTATCAAATACCGCTTTTAATATGAATGCGTCATTGACGAAAGAGTTGAACATATACTTGAATTATTATATTGTCTTTGATATAGACAAGAAAAATGAATTTACTTAACGTCGTTTGTTAAGATATATCACTTTTACCATGGTGAATTGAATCCCAACAACATGCCTTTGAATATTGAAAAAAAATACATGAACGTATGCTTATTGAAGAGACACAACAAGAAATAGATAATTTCAAAATGCCAAAATCTGATATAATTTTGGTACAGACATGTGTAGTATAAGTATATCTAAACGACGAGGTTTATTCATCATATGTGTTAAGTTTTTTGTATCCTCTATTGATTTCATATTTCGCTAAAGTTGTTATCAGTCTGACCCTGAAGTCCGTTTTACAAATTCTACTATTATAAAGCGAATAACGCTATACATGTAAGAAAAAAATGACTTACCGGTCCATAGCGAAGCTTTGACGAACCGTGCGCTATTGAATTATAAACAAGTATGTCGGACGTATGTATAGAAATTGTAACAGGATTATGTTCAATCCCCGACACAAGACAGTTAATACACACTAATTACTGAGGATGCTCTGGGTGATTTATGCCGTTAGTTTTTGTCCATACTATCGTATCTTGTCACGCAGTTACCAATAAAACGTAACTGGAACAAATACTTCTACCTCAAGAACATATTTAAATTCTCGTTTATCACGAGCATCCGAGCTGTCCATCAGCCGCTGAATCTGAATTCCTACTCCACTTTAACCTGGCGCGGTAGCAGATGGCGAATTGATCAATCTTTAAAACGCAGCTCAATTATTGGTGATGTAATATCATACTCAACGTAAGTTATTCTTCCACTTAAAGGTAATCTGGATGGTGTCTTTTATTTCAACGAGAATGAACTATGGTGTCTAGTCAATGCGTTTCACAGTTTACATTATTTGTTTCTAATTGAATTATGAAAGGATCCGTCATCAAGTAAATATCTGTCCGTGACATGGAGAAAATCGTGTGTTAACAGTGCAGCTAGTATATTTCTCTCCGGGGACTCTGTTCAAATTATCCGCACTAGAAGTAATTCTAGAGATGATTTTAACGTGCGATTCATTTTATTCTTACTGTTTGCATACATTTTGTCCGTGAATTATCGAAGCAGAAAAGTTTTTTCATTTGTTGTCTAGCGTAATTGTTCGTATCTTTATCATTCCTTGTCGTATAAATGTCATTGTAAAAACTGCTTTTAGCTATATTGACATTTCAACATGACAGAAACACGGCTAATGAAGATGGTCACATTGTGACTGTTATCCGAATGCCAATCAGACCTCTGTTTCGTTGACCAAAGTCCATCGGCAATAACCTTGCCAAATCCATAACATAAAAAATCACAATTTCCGTCATCTCTTGCCCGAAAGCCAGGAATTATACACATCAAAACCAAGAAAAAAGTGGCAGTTGAGATTCTGCGACTACTGGACAAACTGTTTTATCTTGCCAATGGATCGAGGAAAACAAGGCAACATGAATATAATGAGAAATTAGAGTCACATAAAACTACTCAAACTAGTAACAATTCACAAACATTAACGAAACGTTTAGTAATACATGATTGTTGCGGATAATCGGTTATTAGACAACGAGTCCACTATATACACAAAAAGCTGCAAGCGACGAAGCTATTTGGAAATTTCGAGAATTTCATAGGGCAATTATTTTGTCAAAATCATCAGATTATGTTCATTATGGAGCTGTTTCGAAGCCTCATTGATCAATCGGGGAAATAAAGAAGCGCTTTTAGACTAGTAGAATTATACCGACATCTCCTTAATCTCATCTCGATATAACGAGTTAGCTACTTGTATCTTGATATAACAAACAGCTATCTCGATAGTTCGAGATAATAAAGATAATTCTGATGACCCTAATCAGCTTTCGCAGAATGTGTGATCATAAAGTGCAAGTAGCATTGTAAAACCATTCTATATACATGGCAAGTAATATACATGATCAATAAAACTATATGGACGGTAACAATACCAAACAACAAATAACAATCATTTATGGTGAAACTGCAGAAATATAAAAAAAATGTATACGTAGACAAAATCAGATATTAACAACAACAAAAAACCCTATAAATGATACATGCAAACATAAAGATAACAAAGAAAATATATACATAAAAATATAAACCAAATCGAAGATTAAATGAGATGTCCAGAAGACAGTCACGCAATGTATGTGTGTCCATTTGATGTATAAGACCTGAATGTCATGACAAACTTGGACAAACAACCAACAGATACAATATTTTAAAGTGATACCATACCAATCAAATAAGCAAAAGGACCTCGTCCATGACCACAAGTTCAAAATGCATCACTCGACCTCAACGAACGCTTAGGGGAGTCAAGGCCGATATACACAAAGACTAGGGAACTGAGGCGGAGGTAAGATAACTTGATGTTTTCGGAAAAGAAATCCACCCAACATTTACATAAAAATAGTCTAGTCCACTAGTTATGTGTACGCATAGTCTATGTAGAAACTTTGAACGTATACCTCTGGACAACTCATTCAGAAAACGTAGTCCTTTTTCCGCGGCATAATCTTATTTTTATATAATCAAGACTGAACGACTGAATGAAGTTTGATGATTCCGCTCATCCTTTTTTTCCTTTTAAATTATAATCAATAAAGTCTAAAACAAAACTAACTAAACACTTTAATTAGAATGCAAGTAAGTATAAAAACGTGTGGTCATAATTCATTGTTGACAGAAGTGGGACCTGGAACAAAATGACGAAATGCCACGTCCTTAAAGATTGGTTTTAGGAACGGTATGATTGCAATTATTGTAAAGAAGAGAAATGCTATAAGCGAAAAATCTTTTTCGTTGTTAGGCCATCAACAATATTTAAAAGGGTCGTCAAATCGACCAAATTAGCTGTGAAACATAACGACTGCAGAACTGCCTGTATACAGACCGTCGTACTGGCAATAACAAACCCTGACAAAGAAGTTTGGATTTCAACAACAATTCTCTAGCAAAGAAGTACTGGACGACACATCGAAATCAAATTTACGAAAACCTAATGTAGTTTAAAAATATAGACAATAGCTTTTACTGTAGGAACCAGTCATCAAGGTTTTTCTTTTGTATGCCTTTGTCCATGGACTTACGCCTTTAGAATATCGTCTTTGTTTTTCGTGTTAACTTCTTTACATATAATTACGTAACGATCTAATACAAAAAATGCAACCTGAATCGTGCCTCCGATAAATGTGATATTTATAAGAGGAAGGAACCAAATCTCTGTG